>JABFPB010008484.1:0-10095 GCA_022817645.1 Ceratoteleas bidentatus | reverse complement strand
TGTGGACCCTTTTTCGCTGCACACGAATCAGTCGTGTGCAGAACACGAGCCACTCGTGTGCAGTTTTCTCCGTGTATGGTCTCGTTTATGACGCTATTAATTATTTGATGCTTATTTTAGGATTTCATTGTGGAAAATGGCACAACCTCAGGATATCCACAAAATGTCTGTGAAAATCATTGAGGCTATAAAACAGCATCCTGTCTTGTATATCAATGATGTGAAAGGCGTTGACATAAAACTGCAAGATTTGAGACAAAAAGTTTGGAAGTACATTGCCGATGACATAGGACTGGATGGTAAAATTTGTTTTGTAGTTTATGCATTATTTTAATTATTAATTATATTTGTATGAATAATTAAATGCGCTTGCAAAAATTAAAAATTTGAAAATGTCTGATTCGATGCAAATTTCTCATTTACAAAAATGTCTGATTCAAGCACCAATAAAATGCAATTTTAATTCTGTTCGAATATTAATTGTTTATGTATCAAGATCTGATTTACAAAAATATAGAATAGTTTGTTCAATTTACAGCAACTTATATGAGACTACGATGGAAAAATTTACGAGACACCTTTTGCAGGATAGCAAAGTACAAAAATAATCCAGATAAAGGTGCCCGGAGAAAAAAATGGATATATGAAGATCATTTAAGCTTTCTAACATTCCCGTAAATATATCATTATTACTGCATCCTTACAGATCGTCATATTATTATAAGTATTGTATAATTTTCATTTTATTTTTAGCTTTGAACCAAATTATGAGCATCAAACTTGTGAAGTTACTGAAGAATATATTCAATTGATCACCAGTAAGAACATGAGTTCTGAAGGACTTTTAGAACAACTGGAGGATAAAGCTGAAGAAGTGTTCAGTGGGTTTGTGGAAGTTGTAAAGCCTGTAGTGTCGAAATCAGAAAAAGATACAGATGTGAAATCAGTCAAGATTGTAAATAATCAAAAAGCAGAGCCAAAGAAGGATGTGGACAAGGATGTGTTAGTCCAGCAAATAGAAGCTAAATTCCGGAAAATCAGACCAAAAGGCAGAGAAGTTTCAATTTTGCAAAGCTCTCAGTTGAAGGGTGAGGTTTTAGCAGAAGTCGCGATGCCTGTTACTGTAACGACGTCATTAGAACCACCAAAGAAAAAGAGAAAAATGAAAATCGATGTACAGGTCAATATTGACATGAATAATAAAAAGCAGCAGGAAGAACACCCAACTAAACGCAGTTCGAAGTTGTTCTTCGAGAACATGTCAAAGACTGTGAAACAGTTCCCGGAAGAGCTTCAGAGAGATGTCAAGTTTAATATATGTAAAGCAATAGCTGATGCAGAGATGAAAAATGAGAGGGAGAAGGCTAGAAGGAAATTAGATCCTGTTCACTCGTTGCCAAAATTATTGTTAATACCTTGTCATTTAATTGATAAAGTCAAATAGTGCTGATAAGGTTTAAAAGGAGAAAGAAATATGACTGTTTATTTTACAAAACACAGTTTTTCAATTTTAATTAATTTTGGCTATAAATAGCATCTAATAATGATATGTTTAAGTCAGTTCGAACACAGAAAATAATTATAATTATCTTATGTCGGAAAAACTTAGTTTATTTTCACTACTCTGTATGTCTATTTTGCTTTTTAAAAACACTTATGTCTAGTTCCACTGAAACAGCAGAAGGAGTATGTGATTTAGCAAAACGTAGTGAAGGAAACTTGTTTTATATAGTTTGATTCTTTGATGCCGTTAAAAACATTTTTAATAGTTGATATGAATGATTTATTATTGAAAAACTGTTACAGGGTACCCTTTCAAAACACAAACCTAAAACGTTCTATTGAGACTAGCAAAATAATATGCAACCCACAATTGATGAGAAATATAATTGCATGGTCAACATGTTATACAGTTCAATAAAATGTGTAAATACAATGATGAATTTACATATTTTATTAATTATTGAATAATTGTTGAAATGTTCAGCTCCGCCGTTTTAGATGGATCTGCTAACATCTAAAACGTTTAAAGAAGGTTTGTTGGGGTGACCTTATTCGTATATTAGGTTGAATATTACAGGTTCACTAGACAAAATTAAAAGGTACAATGAAATTAATAGACCAAAAACTAACGTATCAATTTTTTTATATAAAAAATGGAAGGTCTAATGTGAGCTGCCACATTGTTTCACAACTTTTTAAATTACATCAGATTCAGTTTAAATTTAATCAAATTTCTCAGTCCCACCTGAAATAGATTTAATATACTATCACTAGATTAGTGAAGCGATGTCGCCAGTGTAAATAGGATTGCTTCAAATTGTTGTGGTATGTTTGACAACGAATTGATTTTTAAAATGTAAAATGTATATTTTTCTCACAAAATACAGTCAATGTGTTGTCAAACATAGTTCACAATTAGAATGTTCAATATGCCTTTTATATGAAAATGAAAAACATTATATTCACTTTATATATTTGTAAATAAAAAGAAAATAGGGTGTATTTAAAAAATGTATTTAATGTAAAATATAATAAATGACAATTTTTTAAATAATGTTTTAAATCATTTAATCGAGTAATCGTTTGAAGCGCAAACTTTTGGAGATCAAGATTCAGGCGTTTATTATGATTTTTTCAGTGCTATTACTATCCTTATACATTTGAGAATGTACATACAGTTTCGTAACAGCTGTAGCCCACGTTGCTTGGGAAATGACTCTGTCACTTACAATGAAAAAGAGCTCATTTTTCGAGAACCATAAATACCGTTTTTACCGCAATGAAAAAAGTACTAAAATTCTTATGTATTCCCCTATCCTATCAGTTCATTTATATTTTAGTTCTTTTGAAATTACAACAAAAAAAAAACAAAAAGCCATGTAGGCGAAAGAAAAGTTATTGCAAGTATAAAGGCGACAGTTTTACAGTGTTAGAATACTTCACAACATTTTAAAACAAGTATTTTATTTTTTATAAATCTGTGGTTTTGAGGAAAAACCAGTTAAGTCACATTTTTTGACAAATTTGGTTAAGAGCGGAAATTTATATATTTTTATGTATATTTTCATTTGGGAACGTCGAAATGTTATTATCTGATGTACATTTTGCTCAATTTTGACAAAACATAACCAGTGAAGTGTCATTTTTTAGGAAAAACCAGTTAAGTTCCCATTCAAAATACATAGGAAAACTTAAATTTAATTTTGGTACCTTAAACATTATATTTTAAGTTTATTTTGCATTAGAAATGGTATCCAATAGACATAAAGAAGATTGATACAAAAATGCAAAAGTTTGCTTTTGAAACTTTAAACGCAAATATCTCAAAATCACAAAAAAGTTACTTCACTGGTTTTTCCTCAAAACACCAGATATATCATCTACATTTAAACAATATCAAAATATTTCTGAGTTAAACATTCCTAAGGATTCTTAAAAAATTGTTTCACAATTTTTAAGATTTTATAGGAAACATTTGGTTCTCACAGGAATTGTGAAACATTTCCTGATAATTACTAACAAATTATTAGGAATTCAGATCAGAGGAACTTAAAACATGCGTTTATAATAACATTTAAAAACTATTAATTACATAACTATAAACAATCAAATCACTCACTTCCTTATTTTCAATATCATTCGAGTTCTCCTCGTTTTTCTGACAGACACTGCAAATCGGTTTGTGTTCATTTTTCTTCAGCGCCTTTTTCATTTTGAATATATTATGTCCATTCTTCACATGCGTACACATGTCACTGCCTAGAGTGAGAAACGAGAGGTTATTGATGTTGACAATTTCGCAATATACAAATTTCGCATCGAATGAATAAAAGCAAAGGCAGCAAACGGACAATGACGCATTTTTGCGAGCAAAACGACAGTCATTGTCCGGGAACGTTGTTTGTTGCCTTTTTTCGTCAACGTGAATTGTAATGTTGACGTTAACAAAGAACAAGTAACAGCTTGGTAGTGGGAGTACGATACGAACTTGTGGCTGTTCCTTCGCAGGATTCCGTGGAATCCTCGCTCGTTTCCTCATTTTGCTTGCTCCGGTGTTTGCCCATTTCTCCAGTCAACCCAAAATTCTAATCAATTAAAATGAATGCGAATTCAGTGTTAGAAGCAGTGAAGATTTTTCGATCGAAGCGCTACTCTTTTAGACGGAGGCAGAACTAAACTCGCATTAACTAGGGTTGGGCGGTATGAGTCGCGGTTGAGAGGCAGAACCGATTAACCGCGTGAGCGTTGATAGTTTTTGTACATTAATCGAAGAAGTAAAAGGCAAATGTCAAATCATTAATATAAATATTGTATCATTATACATAAAACGATTAGGAAAATTTTTTTGGGCAAGTGGTAATTTTATAAATATACAATAAACTATTAGATTTTAAACTATTGTACATATTTCATAAAAATTCTAGTTTAAACATTTTAACTTTTTCGTTTTGGATTAGCATTATTTATCTAGTGAAATAGTGTATTCAGAGTATTTTCTGAACATTGCGAAAAATGTAAGATTTCTTTAAAATATACCCAGAAATGTACCAAAAATATTTTTCTGAAATATTATTTTGAAAAATAACAATATTAAGCAAGAGGACTCGAACTTACGTCCCCCAAGTGGCAAGCTGCAACTCTGCCAGCTGAATCACCACGACTCACGGTGATTTGATCGCAATAATGTTTTTCGAGTAAATTTATGTTTACGAGTAAAATTTTTTACGAGTTTACGAGTAGAATAAAAAAATACGAGTAAAAAAAAATAAAAATAAAATACGAAAAAATGTTTACGAGTAGAATTATCACTCGTAAACGAAGATTTCTAGAATTTATCAGGAATGTACCCAGAATGAACTCAGAATATTTTTCTTGTTCGTTTTAAAGCATTTCAAATGTCGGCCTCTGAAAAACTTTGAAAATTTGTCATAATTGGGATTGTCAGATTTTTTTTCAGAGGTTTTCAGAGCTTTTGTAAGAAGTTTTCAGAAATTTATTTCTACAAGGGAATTGCGCGGTTGTCAACCGCGAATCAAACCGCCCAACCCTAGTTTATGCGAGTTTCGTTCCGCCACTGGCCGACAGAGCAGCGCTTCGATCGAGAAATCGTCACTGTCTTTAACATGAGATGCAAAAAGGTATTTCACTGCGACCAACGCGACCTCATGGTGCTGCGAACGTCACGAACATTGACTCCAAGTTCAATCTCGCAGCTGTAAATAGCGAACCAACAACCGCCATCTTTGTCTCGAGACACGAGACAGGAGGCAAAGAACGCGTTTCAAAGCAGTAAGCTTCCTTACCGGAGGAGCGAGTTTACAAAAACGATGCGCGAGAAATCGCGCGAAGTTAGAATAAAAAGAATTCATAACAAGTTTTTTATACGAAGAACTTAATTTTTTCTTAAGAAAATTGAATTTCTGTTTGTAAAATACACTTTATTTTTTGTGTAAAATAAAAAAACTGGGTACCTCTGCAAAAAATGTAATAAAAAGAAAAGAAAAGAATTGATAGTTTCCTTTGAATCTATTTGAATTAAGGAATTAAAAGAAAACGAATAATTATTAATGTTAATTAGTGGTTTTTAAAGAAAAATTACATACCCCATGACATTTCTTGCAGACACCGTTTCAAATCAATTCTTTAGTTATGTGCATTCTTCTGCCCTTTGTATTAAACTGAAATGGATAATATAGGAACATTTACTTTCGTTAGAAATGTGATTTAAAACTGAGGATGCAGAAGTTGAAAGTTTATCATTTTGACCCGAAGAAAAACGTTAATAAAATAGTATATTTTGCAACAAGGGGCGAAAGTTATGATTCTAGTCGGGGATTCGTAAAATTCAAACTACAAATTACCCCTTATATACTTTAATAGAACAACGATACGAAATCACCATCGAACTAACGTCGATGCTGATCCAAAGTCTCAACGCCTCTTCAGTCGAAATCAAATCGAGGTCGATGCCATCGACGTTAATTCAATGTCTGCTTCGCCATTGAATCGACTTTGACGAACCGAAGCCGAGTTCTGCAAGAAACAAGTAAGAAATCGAAATTCTCGCCGTGTCGCTTACGAAATTTTTCCTTACAAGGGAGCGGGAAACTCGCATTTCTTGCAGGACAGGTCGAGAATGTGGGCACTCCCGAGTGAGGAAATAGCATATTATGTACCAAGGGCGCAAAGTAGGTTTTTTCGTCCGAAATGTGAATTATATTTGTCTTACCTGTAAAAAAATGAACATTTTGTCTGCATAGAGGCAGCAAGTCATTTCCGCCCGAGGAAGGAAAAGAACCACTTTGCACCCGATATGCAGGCAAGAAAAAGGTCATTTTTTGTGCAGGCAGGACAAAAAATTAATTCCTTCCTGGAAAGATTTCGAACTCATCTTTTTATTCTCGCTTCCATTCTCATCTGCTCTATTCCAGAGATCCGTCGATGTTTTTAATGTCAAATTCTGAATTCTTGACAAAGAAATTCATTTGTGTTCAATTCCTCAATTTACATCCCTTGTATGAACCGTAAACGAACGTTCGGTTTCGGTTCGTTTTCGGCCAAATCGAACCATGAATGAAAGAACCTTGTATGTCGATATAAGCAAATAAATCTTATAGCAATATATTTCGAAAATCTGAACTACGTTGGTTATAAATTTTCATATTTTTTACAATTTTTTAAATTGTATAATATTTCAAAATGTTAAAAAATTAAACAAAATTTAAGGAAGTGGCTATTCGCACTGCAGAGTAAAACTAAAAAAGAAAGAAAGTAAACAAGGGAGTAAACGAAAATAAATACAATTTTTTACTCCCTAATTGACTCTTGTTTACTCTCATCTACTCTCATTTACTCTCTTACTCTCATATTTACGAGGTGCGAATAGCTTCGTCCAAAATTAAAAATATAAAAATTTTGAATTATCAAACATTTTTTTTAATTTGAACATTTTGAAAATTGTAAAAAATATGAACATTTCGAAAACTTTGAGTCGAGATAGGTCAAATTTATAAGTTTGCAGCTTACCCACGTTATCGGTTCCTTCATGGTTCGTTTTGGCCAAAAACGAATCGAAACGGACGGAATTCGTTTACGGTTCGCACAGATCCCCCATGTCTATTCACCAACAAAATACCAATTCCTTCCTATTCATTTCAATTCCTCACTCGACAATCTTTCGACTCCTCTGGCATTCAAACTACTCCAAACTTCAAATCCGAATGCGAACTGAGTCGAAATCCAAACATTTTCTATTCACCACCAAATATTTTTTTCAACGACCCCTTCAAACCCGCGCCATCCGCTCGCCCCGAACGGATCCTCCCCCTCCCACCGCGCCACCCCCCATTCCCCCCTCGCGCCCGGGACATTGCGGAACGCGCTGCTGGCCGCGCCGTGCGTCTCGCGTATATCGATTGTGTGTGCGTGGGGAGCGGGCCGGCACGGTAAAAGTCGGGCTTAAAAAGAAGTGGCGCAAAGGCCGAGAAATGGCAGGCCGCACGTCGTAACGGTTCCCGTGTGGTCGCGTCGTCGCCGCCGTCTGTCGCACAGGCCCGTCGCCCGAGATGCGCGCGAGATGATGACGATGACAACGGCCCCACGCCCGTCGTCGGCAACTTCCAACGGTGGTAAGTCGGCGCCCGACTGACAGCCGCGGCGCCCGACGATCGATCCGAGCGACGACTCGGCGAGCCTCGGGCGCCGCGAGGTGCAACCCGCGGCTCCGTAACCGCGGGTGACGTAACCGCGCGGACCGATCTCGCGGCTGCTTCCGCGAACTTAACCTAGTTGCTTGCTGTGGTTTGTTGTGGCTTGTTACATTTCGTCTCGCTTCCCCAGGACCCGAATGGGACACCTTGATGGAAGTTCACCACGAGCCGATCGAGAAGAATTACGAGCTGCTGGAGGAGATTGGCAAGTAAGTCGGAGGGGTTGGGTTGTTTTTGAGAGGGAGGGGAGGGATGAAAAGTTTGATTGCGAATTTTGGGGGTTTGGATTTTTGGAGGGTGATTTAAAGAGGTAGGGGAGTGAAAGGTTAAGGGGATTTGGGAGGAAGAGAATTTGTTTTGTAGCGGAATTTGGTGTTTTGGATAGGAGGATACAGGTTGTATTTTTAATGATTAATTTAAGAGGCTAGAGGGGAAATTAAGCAAATTTTGTGAAAATGTGCAGGTTCATTTTAGTTAGGGTTTTGGTGGATTAGGTGGTATTTTGCAGATTTTTTAATCGTATTTTTTATGTGGGTTGAAATTTTGAATTGAATTTTGCGAAAAGTGGGAATCGGTTTTAGTTTGACACTTTTGATGATCAGTATTTCAATTGACATTTTCAATATTATACTTAAGGAGATACTGAGGTAGAAAATTATCAAATGTTGTGAAAAAGTGAAAATAAGTTTTATTGTAATTGTGAATGTTTACACTGCAATTGTCAATTTTAAAGTAGAATTAATCTTATAGTAAATTTGGCACTTTAAATTATGCTGTTTCATAGTTTCAATTTGTAATTCTATATATTTGTAATTCTAATATTTTACTAAGGTTTCTTTATGAATACTGGATTAGAATTATGGAATTTTGTGAAAAGGTAAACATGATTTTATAAAATTATTCAGTTTTATAAAATATTTATTTAAGATTAAAAAAAATTTGATATTTGGCTTAAGGACGCATCAGATGCAACAATGTAAACACTTTTAGATGAAACACTGTTTAAACAATTTGGATTGTGAAAACGTCAATGAACAATACTGTGCATATTATAATAAAGTACTTTATAATAATTCATGTTTAAATTACTTCAGTGCTAATGATAAAGTCCAATTTTAGTTTTTGCAATTACTTTAATCAAAAAGTTTTCAGAGAAAAACGATTGAGCATTATGAAAATCAATTTCATTACGAATTTTGATATTGCAAACTATTGTTCACGATTCCAATTTCTATTCTTCGTATATGACTTCAAATCCATTTCTATAAAAAACTATTGTTGTACTTTGTGCAACTCCAGAATGTTCGAGAGAATGAAGTTGTCCACAGACTGGTTTCCGGTTATGTCCATCTTGTTTGAAATAAAACTGGTCTTCAGTAAAGTTTATTTTACAAACTTTATGAACAGTAATGAAAAACTTATTAACAATGTACTAATAACGTCACTTTTGAATCTAATTCTTAACGACTGTTTGTGAATATTAATTCAACTTGTGACCCTAATCTAACCTTGAGTTCACAAATTCAAAGTAACAATCGAACACTAACAAATACAAACAAACTACAACAATCACTGAATACACCAATGAAAAATGTTTGAAGCTTTTTGCTTTTCTAATTAAGTATTATAAATTGAAAATGAATGAAATTGAAAGTATTTGTTATTGCTAAAGTTTCTGATTTCGTTTGAATTCGTCAAAAAATTTAATGTTTTTAAAATACAACACATTTTTCCAATTTTGGTAGTTGTCTTAGTATGTTACAATGAGTGTTGGTGGTGTTTTAGGGGTCAGTTTGCAGTTGTGCGGAAATGTGTGGAAATCAAAACCGGGGCTGTGTATGCTGCGAAAATTTTGCGAAAGAGGAGGGTGGCTCGAGGAGTGGCCCCTGCAGACATTGGTAAGATTGATCTATTTCATTCAAAATAAAAACACAACTATTTTTCACATTTAGTCTAAAGTGGATTAGTTACTGTATTAATTGAATTGGAAACAAAAGTAGATCAGCTATACGGAATAATTGAAAATGTTATTTTAGACCGTTGCGTAATTACAAATATTTGTTTTGAAGGAACTGCTGTGCAATCAATCCTATCCAAGGAAACTTTTCGAATTATTGGATTTATGTCTGTCGGCACTGAATGAATAAATAAAGGAATCGATTGATGATTATAATTTTCATATATATATATACATTTTCTGGAGTTATGTATTATAGGTCAGATTATAGATTATTTTAATGAAGGCATTAGCATTTGTTCTCCAGTGATTCAGAATTGCTTTATTTTTATTATTATATTTTAATTTTAATTAATACTATCTCATTTTATAAACAATAGTAAACTAATGTCGAACTAATTATTCTAATATAAATTAAAGCAATAT
>JABFPB010008483.1:0-10101 GCA_022817645.1 Ceratoteleas bidentatus | reverse complement strand
ATTTAAAAAAATAATAATATTTTTATAAATAAAAAAAAAATTTCAATTTTTTTAAAGGCAACAAAAAAATTTTTTTTAAAAAAAAAAAAAAAAAAAAAAAAAACTTGCCGATCCATACATCTGCTAATCTTTAAACAAACATACTGTAAGTAATAATGTAGGATCGGCAAGTATTTTTTCTTACTTGCCGAACGAGAGAAACAAATCTAAAAATGTTGAAAATTTTGAAAGTTTTGAAGACTTTGAAAATTAAAAAAATTTTGAAACTTTGAATGTTTTGAAATTTTAGGAAAAATTTTGAACAATGTGGAAAATGTTAAAAGTTTTGGAAAGTTTGAAAAATTAGAAAATTTGAAATCTTTTGATTTTTATGAAAATCTTGAAATGTTTGAAAATTTTGAAAGTTTTGAAATTTTGAATATTTTGAAAGTTTTGCAAACTTTGAAGATTTAAAAAATTTGAAATTTTTGCACATTTTGAACATTTGAATTTTTTGAAAATTTTAAAAACTTGAATTTTTTGAAAACTTGAATTTTTTGAAAATTTGAAAATTTGAAAATTTTGAAAATTTTGACAATTTTAAATTTTTGAAAATTTGAAATTTTTGAAAATTTTTAACATTTTGGAATATTTGAAACATTTGAAAATGTTGAAAATTTTAAAAGTTTCAAAATTTCAGAAATTTTTGAAAATTTTGAAGATTTTGAAAGTTTTGAAAATTTTAACAATTTTGAAAATGTAAAACATTTGAAAGGTTTAAAAATTCTAAAAATGTTAAAAATTTGGAAGATTTTGAAACTTTTGAAAATTCCAAAAAATATTAGAAGTTTGAAAATTTGGAATATTTTGAAAGTTTTGAAAATTTTGAAGTTTTTGAAAATTTGGAATTTAAAAAAATTTAAAAAATTTTTTAAATTTGAAATTTTTGAACATTTTTAACAATTTTGAAAATTTAAATTTAATTAAATTTAATTAAATTTAAAATTAAAAATTCGAAAATTAAAAAAAATCTTAAAATGTTGAAAAGTTTTGATAATGTTGAAAATTTTGCAAATATTGAAAAATTTGAAAGTTTTGAAAATTTTGAAAATTTCGATAGTTTTGAACTTTTAGTAAATTTTGAACAGTGTGGAAAATTTTGAAAGTTTTGAAAAGTTTGAAAAATTAGAAAATGGAAAATTATAAAAATCTTGAAAGATCTGAAAATTTTGAAAGTTTTGAAAATTTGGAACATTTTGATAGTTTTAAAATGTTGAAAATTTTGAATATTTTGAAAATTTTGAAAATTTTGAAACATTTGTACATTTTGAACCGAATTATTGATTTGTATTCATTTGTCACTCCGACTCGTCGACAGCTCGCCGACGACTAGTTAATTTCTCGTCATTATGATTTCCCGAAAATCTGACTCGTCGACGACTCGTTTTTTTTAACTCGGTGAACATGTTTTGCTTTAAACCAAATTGGAGGTCATGAAATAACAATACGTATAAGGAATAATTTGGCTTTACAAACGTAATATAATGTTTTCATGATTTTTTAAAATAAACATTCTCGTTTATTTTACACCTATAACTGCAACCAAAACTTTCACTTCGCATTCTACTCCAAACGGTGTTGATTGTACACCAAATCCGAGTTTGCTTTTCACCAAATGGTGTTCTCTGTGATTCCTCACTCAACGCTTTCGATTTTACACCAAAACGGAGTTCATTTAATTCCAAATGACGCTACAAATCACTTTACATTTTACTCAACACTAAATGGTGTTGAAATTACACCAAATCTGATTTTTTGTTTACACCAATGGTGTTCTGAATTATTCCACACCAAATGCTGTCGTTCGACACCAAAACGGAGTTCATTTCACACTACGTGGTGTAAAACTGAATCCATTCTACACCAAGGAGTGTATAGTTGCGAGCGGATTTTTTACATGTATAATTTTGGTATTCAAAACCACCACTTCCGAAATATATATATATTTGGTCTTCCAATTTTTTTATTATTTAGAGAGATTTATGAATTAATTCAAATCAATTTTTACAAGTTGGGGGGTTGGAGCGCGAAGCGCTCAGGGGGGCGCCCTTGTTACATTAAATTTCATGACATTTTTAACAGTATAGTATTAGTTATTTTTTATCGTATCTTTAACAATCACAAACGAGATTCACAATTCACACGAGAAACAGAAGCACTTTTCCCAAAACGCCCTAGGATGGAAAAGTGTTTGTTTCAACATAGGCCAATCTAGTGGATAGGGCAAATGAGTCTTATCGTCACTTTGCAATTTATACTAGAAACTAATCTGTGCATTTTGCAATAGGATGGAGTGTATACTATGTCAGGTCGGGTCGGGTCGGGTGGGATACCCGAATGTCTGAACCGACCCGATTCCGACCCGAATCCGATTGAATCCGACCCGACCTGATCTGACGCCTGTCCGCACATGCTTAAGTGAAATAATATTATAATTAAACAAATCTTAAAATTAGTTAAGGTGATTCTTCAAGTCTCGAGTTCCAAAGTTAGTGTCTTTTTTATTTATTATTTATTATTTATTTTTATATCTTTTAATTATAACCCAGTGATTCTTTGATAATGGGAGATTACATACCTTAAAAAATATTTCACTTTTATATAATCTTGTGGTCTGACAAACCGTACGCGTTTTGCTCATATTTCGAAAAAACGCGTACGGTTTGTCAGACCACAAGAATGTATTAAAGTGAAATATTTTTCATGGAATGTATTCTCCCATTATCGAAGAATCGTTGGATTATAATTAAAATATGTAAAAATAAACTTGTAAATTGTAAATCAAAAAGACACTAACTCCGGGACTCTAGACTTGAAGAATCACCTTAATTTTTCCATTATAATCGATTAAAAATCGATACATTAAATGTGAGTTTTGCAATCCTGAGTCCTGGAATATACTGTAAACACCAATGGTTAAGCGCAAATTTTTGCACATGCTTCAATACCATCATCTTGAGTCATGTTATAACTAACAGCTTTCACTGAATATCACGTTTCATACAGTTTTAACGGATAATTAGTCAATAATAGACAAAGAACAAACCATTAAACACAAACAAACGTTTCTTTTAAGTGTTAATCTATGAGTAGGGGCTTAAGGGTTAAAAATAAGAATATTGATTTAATGAATAAAGCATATTAATTGATTCAAAAATAATTTGTTTTCAGGAATTCCGTCAGCAACAGATAGTTTGTAACAAAACCTTGGAGCCTGTCGTGCGGGTCCGCGATCTTGACAGGAAGGTGGAAATTTTCTGGAAACCGCTGTATTTTTTGGACTGGGTACATAAATTACGTGACCACGACATCGATAATTCTTTGAAAGAACTGTGCAACTTAAAAGATGAATGGCAGCCATACGAAGAGTCCGAGTTTGTCAAGGATCGCCAAGACAACAGTCGCATATCTGTAAATATTACTCCGGTGAAACGCCAGCTCAACGAAAGTATATTTCAGATGTCACTAGACTCGTCGATGTTTGATATATCCCTGAGTGACATTGACAAAACTCCAGAACTGATCGAGGAAAGGCGCCAGGACGATATTAATCAATGCATCCGACAGATTGAAATCGCTTCAAAAACACTGGCAAAATTATGTAATCAGTATCAGAACCGCGAAACAAACGGTAAAGTGTCAGTCAACTTGGACAAAATCTATAACGCCCTGGACAACGTCAAGACAATTTTTTCGAATGTGAGAAATGCGTCACAGAATGAGAGTTCGACATTGAACTCGAATGAAACAGTCGTTGAAACGAATTTGCTGGACGATAACAAGGTGGTGGAAAAGAAAGAAAGCGTTGTTGCGAGTAACAGGAAGTATTTTGAGGATATCGACAATAAAAGTAGCATGAGAAATGGAGGATGTCCGCTTTCGAAAATCGAGGGAACACCCAAGACGGTTAGATTCAATTTCAGTTGAGACCCCAAGGATTTGAGAAAAGAAAAAAAAACAATCTTGCCAAAGTCCGTTTTTAAGTTATTTGTTTTAGATCTGTGACTTTCTGTACAAAGAGGAAAGATTATTTAAAGACTGTCAAATAGATGTTTTAAAGGATGAAAGTGAGTTGAAACTGTTGTTTCATGTCCAATTAATAATTAGTGATAAATTATAATTAATGTTTTCGCAATAAAACAGTTAGTAAGTTCAGAGTAATACTCCTTAGAAATGATTTTAGTACGTGGGACCTTTTAGAGAATTATTAAAAGGAATGTTAAGTATTTACTGTGATTTTATTACAAAATCGTATTAATATATGCATATACTAAGTTATACATTTTAAGTATTAATGAAAGCTTTTTGTAACTTGTTCTATATAAATGTGAATAAATGTATGTACTCAATTAAACACATCTTTATTGATATATTGTATGTACAACGATGAAAGGCAATTTAATCAAAGTAATCCTCAATATCAATATCCGGATTAAGCAAATCCTCGCCGTAGACACTAAGGTCTAATTGATTAAGAATTAAGTTCTCGCACATCTCTTCGAGATCTGTTTCGCCGATTAATACAGCGCCCTGCAATTTCCCATCCACCATGACGAGCTTGACATACTCCTCCCCTTTAGTCACCCGTAGCAGAATTTCATATTTCCCCTCCAGTTTCTGTCCATTATATAAACCCAGAAGAACAACTTTGAAACCAAAAAACTTGGTGCAATGTGTAAATAACTCGAAACAGAAATCCTGGTAAAATTCCTCACACTTGAAGCTCGACATCATACTCTTGGCGCCATACAGTCCCATCTGGTAAGCTTGAGTCCAAAGTCGCATTTGAAACCAATGACGTGCCAGTTGCCAGTTGGCGCTACAAGCGTCACCGACAGCGTAGATGTCACTCTCTGATGTTCGCATTTGCCAGTCTACCAAGTAGCCACCATCTGCTCCTTTCGCCAGCCCTTCCAACCCTTTCAAGTTTGTGTTGGGAATGACCCCAGTGGCGGAAACCACCAAGTCGCATCCAATCGTTTTCCCGTTAGTAGTTACTACGTATATCGGCCATTCTCCAGAATCTGCATCCTCGCATTTGTCCAGGATTCCCTTGACTTCGCACTGATATTCTACATGTACAGTTTTAGGAAGATGACTCTCGGGGTTTCCAAGTTTTATGAACTGGTGCCAATCCGGTCCCAGTGCTGGACCACCCGACACTGGCTTGCCATGTTGAACCGTGTAGCGCATCCGCTTTACTGGTTCTCCACATTTCTGTGCTTTTTTGTTTTTCAACAAGACTTCCTGGAAAAATTCTGCAGCGCCTGGATCAACAAACGTCGCTGATATGTGCGAGTCTTTGATGATCCACACAATCTCGACACCTTCAATTTCATAAACCAGCTCCGTGGCTATTCCACCATTCCCGACGATGGCGATTTTGCGTGCCCCTTTAAGTTTCTCCACAAAGTCCGAAACGGATTCAGTGTCCCGGATACCAATAACTCGGGGATGATTTTCGGCTATTAGTTTCGGTTTTGCTCCCATACAAAGACACAATTTGGTGTATCTGACTTTTTTCGACGATTCGAGGGTTATGGTTTTTGTCGCTGGATCTACTGCTACGGCTTTATCCTGGATTACCTTCACATTTGGGTACTCGGAATAAACAGAGGTGGCGTTGCACGTCTCCACGTCGAACTGAATAAGGTTTTTGCTGTAGGCAAGCAAGTTGGTGACAGACTTGACCGTCGGAGTTGCAGTGATCAGGGTAATTGTTTCTTCGGGCGAATAGATCCCGAGACTTTGGGCACAAATCACACCGGAAATGCCTCCGCCTACAACTGCGAAAGTGCTGTCCTCGGAAATCATTGTATAGATTCGTTTTCGACTTTATCTTGATTCTTCTCCTCAATGTTGTACCACTCGGAATAATCGTATTTACGGAAGGGAGGATCGAACTTGATGAATCCACAGTCACGAGCTTTGTGGATTGCAACCACTATTTGCCAGTTTTGTTTTCGACATACGTTGGTTATTCTAAAATTTTTATTTTGGTGTAATAATTGCAAACAAATTTTACATTAGATTTATAATTGATTATTTTATTTCTTGTGTGAAAATGCTTACCTAGTGGGCAAAATTTCTCCGTTGAATTCAGAAATAAACTGCTCGATCAGTTTAATATTTCTGTAATCAGGAATTAAATATTCGTCTCTGCAAACAGGACAAGGGTTGCCTGTGGTAAGTTTGTCTTGCCTCTAAAAAGAGTAATTCAAGTTATTATTAAGGTTATGCTGAAAGCGTGGATCTTGTCGTTCACATTTCATATAAAGACCAGAGCGAGATTTTCTCATTGTTTTTCACATTTGTATCATTCAGTCAACTTATTTTGCAAATGATTGTTGAAAAGTCTCTACCACAAAAATGTATAGTTTTTGTGGTAGAGAAAATCATAAAACTCACGGCATGTTTTAATGCAGTAGTCAGCTGGTAAAGTATCACTTTACCAGCTGACCACATTCTCCCATAAATGCAGAATCTCGCTCTGGTTAGTTTGTTAACAAATATTAAATAATAATTTTTTAGCAGGGCCACTTTTCTGCCCGCTCATTACAGGTGGGAAAGAACAACTTTGCTCCCTGTACATAGACCCTCAAAACATTCATTTTTTATACAGGTAACACACAAAATATTGTTCGCACCTCGGACAAAAAAACCTATTTTGCACCCTTGGTACAAAATAGACTATTTTAAATTAGAATAACTTAAATACTTATACACATTAAACAAATATTTTGTTGACAAATTTAAATAAAAACTTAAATAGTAACTTCAGAACGACTGAAGTTATTTTAAGAGTGCTATAGCTGGTTATAGTAGTCAAACACAAACATTGCTAAAATGCAATATAATTAAAATTTACAGAAATTGTCTTTACTTCATCAAATAATGTGTAATCAAATAAAGGTGATTTTATAATTTATCAACTATATAATATATATTATATTATAAAGTTGCAGTAAGAAACTGACTAATGCAGTTCTCTTTCTGTCTCTTTCTGACACATTGTGATTGATCAAATTACAAAATTAAAACTAAAATATTTCAATTATTTGTCCGGCCTTACATAGAACATCAATTTGACATACATCTAATATATGTATTACATTTGTTATACATTTGCTGCTTACTTTATAACCGTTTATCTTGAAAATAGACTGTAAAATTGTATATAGATCTATTCTATATACATCACTATAACATCCTTAATAATATTAAAACTTTCTCCTCATTTCATTTATATAAATAATATACGAAAGTAGGCTTACTATGCAAGTTCTGCGGGTTTTCATAGGTGGTATCTGTCCTTTGTGATTCCTTCGAAAGATTGTCCAAATTCGATTATCACCATAGGTTTCACGAAAGGCTGAAATAAATATATAAAAATAAAGACATTTACATTTATAAATCTATAATAAATGGATTCAAATTCTTAGTTTAAAAGAATAAGTCTCAAGTTTAAATTGACAGTGAATAAGTGAATTTTTTTAATATAAATATTAACAAGTAGAATTCGATAGCTCCTACATGGAAAAAAGTTGTCATGGTAAAAAACTGTGACCCAAAATGACAGCTCCTTAACTAAGCATTCATTTATTGTGTGTGGATTTCAAATGGAAAATCCATGCTCCTATTCAGTCAACAACTTCAAATGTCGCGACTGATGAAAATACCAATGCGTCCACAGATTTTGTCCATGCATGTTCACGGTTGTCATCAATGCCGACATTCAGCTTTTCAAAATAAGGAATCAAAACAAACGTTTCGATGTTTTGTAATTTACAGTTCAATTACACCACTGTCAAGTGAATAACAGAGTGAAATCTGAATAACAATGTTTTTGATACGAACTATCAAACTCATCTTAGATTAAAGTAAAAAAATAATAACACCAAAATCCATACGCTGTCTAATGAATTACAGTTACCTTTTTTATTCTAAACAATTTCTTACCTTCACTTTCCATATATTTTATACTCGTTTCAACCGGTATTTTACGAGATCTGTCTTTAGGATCTCTAACTTCACTTGTATTGACTGTCCCTTTATCCTCCTCCTCTTCGTTAAAAATAAATTCCTCTTCTTTAACTCTTTCGGCGTCGATGTTACAACATTTGTGACTATTTGATATACATCTCACTTGTTTAATAACCTAAAAACAAAAAATCTGTAAAACAAAACTATCTACTTACTGCATCAACTATTGTTTAACAATCAGTCAGATTTACCGCATTAACTAACTGCGTTTGCGAAATTTTCGTCAAAGTTGTAATATTTGCGAATAAGAGTGACATTTTCTGTTAGAAATGCGAGTTACACATATAGATTATAAAATGTGTGCGCACACGCGGAATATCCAGTCGCAATTCGGAAAATTCAATCAATTCTACGTGCATTTATCCTCTTCTGCCGACAACAGTTAAACGGAGACAGCGAAAGAGATTTCTACGCGTCCGCTGTTTTATTATTTTGTTTTTGACTAAGTAGATATTTTATAAACAAAAAAATTTTACTTAGGAAATTATCGGAAACTATTTGATCGAGATCCATAATTACTGACAATTATCCAAAATATTCGACCGACAGAATACTAACCTCACTTTCGCAAAGGAGCAATTTAAAAATGTTTTCATCGGGTATTTCTGTTATTTCAAAATTATTTAGAAAAGATCCAAACTGCATTGGAGCTGGGGTAAGTAAAATGTGATTATTAGTGTGTGAACTTAATAAACATTTCGTGTGGCATTATTTTATGCAATTAAACGTATTTGGTTTAATTGAATATTGAATGAAGGTTAAGTTAACGTGTTGAGCAAATAACAAATTCAACATTTAAATTAAAACATGTTTTTTTTTCATTTAGCTTCAGTCAGTTCGCAACGGAACAGCCTGGTGCAAAAATCTAACTATAAGAGATATGAAAAGGAGAAAAGTTTGTAAAGATGTTGCGGTAGAACGGTTACGTTTACTGGGACTCAAACGGAATACTATATTGCCAATAGAATTAAGGGTATTGTATTATTAATATTACGTTAAATATTATACAAGTTTTAATATATTATAACAGTATTTTACATTTAATAACTTATATATTAGCAACAAAAACGTGTCTTGCCTAATTTAATAGAAAAGACTATTTTTGTGGATACAATTATTCACATGTACACAGTTTTTTTTAGATCATGTTGCAGAATTGTAATAATGTATTATACATTCTTTTAATATAGGAAGATGCTTGCAAGCAATTTGACGAGAAAATTCCCAGGGTCTCAGCATTGAGACAACTGACTTTCCGCTGTGTTGTAACATCAAGACCTAGAGGAAATCTTCCAAGATGGAGAATTTCAAGATTTATTTTCCGTAATTTGTGTGATTACAACAAAATGGCTGGAGTTCAGAGAGCTATGTGGTGATTTTCTGTCTAGCAATGTATGAAATTATAGTTGATCATAATATAAAAGGTAAAAATAAGTCACAAGGCGTTTATTTCATCCTTACCAAATAATATTACAAAACTATTAGTAATAGGTATACTTTTTAAAAGTTTGTAATATTGCTTATTTACCATGTACATTGGTCATTTGGAATATGAAAACTAATATAACGAAACACTTTTTCTTTAGGGATATGTCTAACTTGAAAATAATTTTCTAATAAGATGGGTCTACAAATGAAATAAAAAAAAACTTTTAAGTAATTGTCTGATAACAGTGACATTATTCAGCTTATAATTAATAACATCTGTCTAAGTTGGAAATAATTTTCTTATTAAGACAGGTCTGTGAATGGAATAAAAAAACTTTTTAGTAATTGTATGATAACAGATGCATTACTCAGCTTATCAAGACAGGCGTTAGTTTTCAACACCAAGATAATTAGTATCCACTATGAGAGTGTTTTGAAAGTTAAATTCTGAACTAGTCTACAGACTGGATCAAAATTGTCAAATTTTGATTGTCACGACTTCTGCTGATGAAAGTTTTACTATTTATTTATTTATTAATTTATTTATTTATTTGTTGAGGTACAGGCAATCGGCCAATTACAAAATCATAC
>JABFPB010008482.1:0-10101 GCA_022817645.1 Ceratoteleas bidentatus | reverse complement strand
AGCGGGGTCTGAAAAGTATAAGTAGTTTAAATGGATTTTTTAGTCTAGAAACCATTATAGCGCTCTTAGAGCGTCGTTCTTTGGTAAGTTCTCCAACTGGAAATAACTCGGGAATCATTTTACAATAGTTTTTGTAATGTAATAAAGCCGTTTGCAAAGATTTATCGGGATCTGACAACTTTTTTTTATAATTTTGGTTTAAACTTCTTTCCATTATGTTTATCGAGAATTAAATTTGCTTTCAAAAGAGCTGTGCTTATTGATTATATTTATAAAATCATTACAAATAATAAAGTTTACTTCATTTCATCGTTTCGTTTATCTAACCGTATTTATTTCAATCCTAAAAGTTTCTGAAATATTTTAAGTTCATTTGAATTTCGAGCGGAACATAACCTCTTTGATCGTTTGATCGAACGCCACGCTTAGTTCGGTTTACTTTGCTTAATAAACATGGCTGCGTTCAGTTTCCAACCACGCTCTGACAGGCACGGACTTTCGTCTGCCAGACGTCACATTCTTGGAGTCCATAAACCGGACAATTCAAATTATTCTTGAAAAACCGGATAATTCAAATTATACGTGAAAAACTGGACAATTCAAATTTGTCCGTGTAATTGAAATTTGTGAAATTTTTCCTTATGTGAAATTTGAATTGTCCGGTTTCTCACGTATAATTTGAATTGTCCAGTTTTTCAGGAATAATTTGAATTGTCTGGTTTTTCACAAATAATTTGAATTGTTAGAATTTTCGTTGCAAGTGTGGATATGTAATACAATTTTACAATTGAAGTCCGAAGTGTTATTTTATTTTTGAGTGATTCTTTTTGAATGATACATAATTCGAGTGATTTGTGATAAATTTTTTTTTATGTGGTTTTAGCATATGACCTCATGGTTGTAAAACCACTGCCATCTTGAGAAAGTAATTAGCACGCTGGTACATTAATCCGGTTGGTCAGAATCATTACAAAAAAAATAGGAATATTTTAAACAACTGACTGTAAATTTTAAAATGTAATTATTGCTTACATCATCCAGTGGCAGTATTCAAATTCTGGATTGGACAAATTTGCATCAGGGCTTGTCATAAGTAGAGTCCACAACGAGTCCTCAGGAGCATCATAAGAAATACTTGGTGCATTTTTGCATTCTTTTGGTTTCAGCACGTTGCCATTAAATACGCCTGCTACAAATTCCTTGTCTCCAAAATCGTAATTTATTGTCAGTGGTACTACAGGGTAAAAATATGCATCCCCATACAAATCCTTGAAAATACCATAATGTTCACCTATCAGTTTCAAGTGTTCTGGAGCTGAACTTGCATACCAATCTTTCCTGACTTTATCAAAGTCAATCTTCACTGTTATGACAAAATAAATAGTAATTAATAACATTATATGTAATACGTAACAAGTATCTAAACATAAATAAATATATTGCTTTTTAGAGTACAATTGACATTTCCTTACAGTCTTTACGCAATGCCAACTTTTCCAACTCCTTATTTCGTTTATTCCTCGCAGCTTCTTTAATCCATTGTTGGTTTAATGTGCTCAATGCTATTTTATCCTGAGAAAATCCTATGTTAACTTTGTAATACAGTGCTGGATCCTTGTAATTTAATACTGAAAATTAAATGTTGTGTCAATAAAACTATTTGCTAACATCCTTGTAGAAATAAAATCTCTGAAATAGTCTGACAAATATTCTGAAAAACTCTGAAAAACTGAAAACTGCTGCAAATCTCTCAAAATTGGAATTGTCCAATGCAAATAAAAATGATAAGTTTACACTAAAATAAATAGTATTATACCAAATAAGTTTAAACGAAAATAAAAATAGTTAATAAGTTTAATTCAAAATAAACCCCTAGGATCTTAACCTGCAAGATGCTGTTCCAACGTTTTCGCGATAGTTGGCGGCTTGCCCCGCAACCGGCTGGTCTTTTTCGGCGTGAACGGCAGCGTGCTGCGCCGGATTTGTTGTCCGTTGACATTGATCAGCGTCGATGACACACTTTGAAACAGCCTATTTGCCATGACAATCCGCAACCTCTTAACGCACATCAAAACACAGATCAACTCGCCGCCCCGGCACACACTCAAATACCACCGGACACCATCTGCGGGGACTCGAACCAGCGCCATCTACATCCGCAACCTTTAATATATCTCGCAAACAGCGCCCTTCCTGACCGATTGCTGATGAACAAATGACCCATCCAATCCCATTACCGTCGGTCGGTAATGAAGACACCTGTGACGTTTTGCGCGAACCAACAATGTAGTTCCGCGGCCCGGCAGTAGATGGCGCGAACCTCGCACCCTTACCTTGCCCACGCTCCGTCCCCCCGCCCCTCCCCCGGCCTGGAGCGGCGTTGCGCGGGGATTGGCCGCCAGTGCACGGCAGTGCACAGGTAACCGTCCCGGCGTCCGCATCGCCCCCTCCAGTGCCGTGAGTGCCGTGCCGCGCGGCCGTTTGTGTTTGTGCTTGTTTCGCGCGACTTTCACCATCGATCCTTCGTCGTCCGGCGGCGATGCTGCCGTGGTAGAGCCCCAGAAACCAGTCCCCCGAATCAACGTCGAATCCACGTGTCGCGCGATGACTGACCTGCTCATCAGTCCCGGGGGATTCCCCGGAACGAGTGGCGGTGGGATATTCCGTCGCGCCGGCGTCTTCTGCAACGGCGAGATGCGGCACTCGCGGAGCGAGGACCTCCTGGGTCCGGCGGTCGGCCGGCCGCCAAGCCCGGTCGCTGCCGCCAACTCGGAGGACGACCTCGTGGCCTCGAGCGCGATCCAGGACGAGCACGAGCTGTGCGCGCTCGACCGCCGAACAGCTGGTACCAGACTCAGGGACCGTATCGATCCGGAGGACTCCTTGCGCGAGATGATTTCGGAGAACGACCTTTGCAAGTAAGCAAACACTTTTCTGCCCCGAAACCTAAGCTTTTCAAATGTTCCGCTTCTTCTCCGAACCTCTTCTAAATCGGTCTGGTGCATTTGTCATCACAATTATACAAATGTTTAGGCTTTTTATGAATTGAAGATGAACAAATATCAGATGTTGATCTCAATACATAGAAACAATTACGTTAATACAACCAATCTGAATACATATTTTTTTAAATATGAGATCATGATTTTCACAGCTCTTGTACCTTATGAAGAGAAATTTTGGGGATTAAGTTTGAAAGAAGAGCGGGGAAATTGTCATCTTTTAAAACCGTATAAAAGGAAATGAGGAAATAATCAATTTCAGCTATTTTAGTATTGAAATTTTGCTTATATTTGCTAAACAAAAGCATTTAGACAATTGTTTCAATTATAAAAGTATGTTTCAACAATTCAGCAGAAAACTGTACTTCATTAGGTCAGTTTAATAGTATTTGTCTACTTTTTACACAAATGTATTACTTTTTAATTATTTTCCTTCAAGAGAAATAATTCAATAATTAGAAGTCAGTATCTTGACTGTATTTCACGATGTCAACAAAAAGAATTTAAATAAATAGAGAAATTACAAATAAATAATCTATTTAAATATAATAAAGTCTGCACATAAAATATAAAATGTGCAACTAAATGTAAAATTTGATTAACGTCATGTCGATAGGTCTAGATTCCTACATTATCGACTTTTGTTACGATTCAAAAGTCAATTATTTTTATAGAAGATGTATTTTTATTGAATTATTCATAAAATAACAAATATTTCACAAAAATTTGATCATAGCGCCATTCTGTGACTACAGAAGAATATTTTGAAATACACAAATATATTTTTTAACAAAGTGTGAAGATATAATTTGCAAACTACGTCATTATCATGGTTCTGAGGTTACAAAATCCGTAGTTTGCAAATTATTCCTTCACGAATTGTTAAAAAATATATTTGCGCGTTTTAAAACATTCTTCTTTAATCACAGACGAATGTTTGGAACTATGATCAGCTTTTTATGAAGTATTTGTTATTTCATGAATAATACAATAAACATTACTTTTGGCGCGAAACGGCCAATTCAAACTTGCTCTGTCCGTTCAACATCACCTTAATAAGATTACAAAAAAAGTAATTACTGAATAGAACCATAGAGGAACACAGATGTTGCATATTGAGGCTGCAGGTTCGAAAAATGTGCAAAGCTTCATTTAGGTGAAGTAATTAAATCTATAATAAATCGAGTGAATGGTATCTTGTATCACCTTTTCTGATATGATTTTTATATAATATAAATTAATAGACTTTTCCATTTTTTTACATAATGAGATTGAATCTGATACAATGCAACAGAATACAATCAGGCATGACGTGACTGAGGAAAATTTATTAAAAGGAAGCGTATCGAGAAAGAAGTTGTTCATTGATTAAGGCAAAATTATATTTAATAATTAATATTACCAGGAAATAACATTAAATGAAATATAGATGAGACTCGTGTCTATTATGCAGACTTTTTCATTTCATTGTTTTGATTCACTGAACCACTAAACAGATACTGGTTGTGTATTCACATGTTATATGTATATCTATATATATGGATATGGATTATATAAACACCTTAGCAATCCCATATTTCATATATTCAAGAACAATTTTGAACATTTAAAATTTATTAGATATTTTGAAATTTGAAAATAAAATTTTTCCTCGCTCAGGGCAGGAATACCCACAAAATGTGGTTATTCACACGCTTCCTGCTCCCTCGTAAGGATCTAAATGTTCCACTACAGATCCTCTACACACTGTTATTTTTTAAACACAATAGTTTCACTTTTATGGCTCATAAATAAACTTTTATACTTCACTTCACTCTATCCAGTTCACCTTGACTATGACGCATAGTTCTCAAATCACACTTATTTAAGTTTGACGCTTATTGGATTAATATTGTAAATTATGTGAAAATTTTACATACACTTGTTTCTACACCGGAACATATTTATGTATACATTCATACTTATAACATATCGCTGAGTTTCTTGCATTTCAAATTTAAATGCATCAAATTATTAGCTTGAAAATTTCGCATTAATTAATTAATTAATTAATTAATGATTCACTTTATCAAATGCTTATCATATACAACCTAATTAATGTATAATGCAGACTAATTTTGTCATAATTTACCTCGATACACTTTCTTCCATGGTGTTCTATCACTGATATTAAGGTTGCATGTAAATTATTAGAGATAGCAAACTTCATCGCCACATCTATATTGATCTTTTTTAAGTAAAAACAGAATAGACAAATTTAATTCATTTTATTTTTTCTTATTTCACCTACAATTGTCATTTCACAACAATGCACCTGTGAATTTGGTGTTTAGGGGAATTTGTCTTACAACCTTTTAAAAGTAAGCTCCAAAGGAACAATGTGACTCATCCAAGCAACATAGGAGAAATTAAACACTGAAATAACAAGCGCCTTCCAAGTGTCCTCATCGAAGATGTTTGGTTATCGACTTATCTTTTTTCTGTAACAAACAGCTTATTATGTGACATTAATTGCATTCCTCCTACTGAAATAATAGCTTGAAACTAGGTTTGAAACTTCAATGTAAAATAGTACATTACTCTCGAGTAAAAATCTAGAGTTTATGTTGGATAATCCCTAGATTTTTAAGAGTGAAGTATAATATTTTTCCTTCCAAGACAAGAAAATATATTGGTAGCCCGAAGGGCTACCAACATCTTGTTGAGAGAGGGAAAATAAGTTCATAATAATTTTATTTATTTCCATTATTTTGTTTACATTCAAACGCTTAATTAAGATTTGTAGACTCCAAAATATTTTAGATTTCAAATTTGAATGAAGAAAAATGTTAATTTGACAATTATGAAAACATTTTTTTTATTAAAAATGGAAGTTTTATTTTATTTAAAAAATATTTTAGTTACGCAAAGTCATTAAATTTGCAGTAATTGGTATTAAAATGAGTTGTTTGCTTTTTATGAAATTAGGTATGCAAACTTTTCTATGCACTATCAAAATCGAAGAAACACTTCACAACTATGTACAACTTGGCTGTGGAAGTGAAACCTTGAGAAGTTGTTTTGTCCGGGGAAGGTGTTTCAGGTAGTTGATTTACTTGGTTAAGTACTAAAAGATGGGTATTCACACGTACGTCCTGTAAATCTTGGAAGGGTCGGGGAATCTGCAGCAAAGGTTTGATTTTCGTTGAACCAAGCACAACATTTTAAAGGAAAAATTGTGATTTAATTAACAAATTTTCAGGGCTCATACATTTTTCTGACTTACTAAACTAAATTTATAATGTATGTACAATATAAATAATGAATAGTAAAATACAAACAAATTGAAACTGAAAAAATGGAAATAAATGAACAAATAATAAACAATGACTGTAAATAATAACAGCAAAATACACAAATAAGCACTGATGTAAGTAAAAATGTATAAATGACAAAATAAATAAGATAAAAATTAAAAAATATTCATTACATAATAAAAATTCACAATAAACAGGAGAAGTGAATAGAAATAAACAGTAATACACAATGAATAACCATCACATTAAGTGAAAAATATAGCAGTCTTTTCTTCATTGCTTTTATTTACTTTTCCATAAAATAGGCACTTTGAACCATTGGAACATCTGCCATTTGTCCTAAATAAAGATTAATCCACTGAACTGAGATTACCATGTTTTTTTGCTTAAAAGTACTAAAAGGAGTAATCTTGGAATGTGATTTATGATATGTAAGGACAATTGGTATCACTAATCTTCTTACCCATTCCATACTATACTGTACTTTCATGTTATTACCGGGAATTCCGATGTGTCGACAAGAAAGCATCAAAAAGTGCAGTAATCAGACTCGTTAGGTCAAAGCATGATTTTTATAATTTGTATGAGATATAATTTTCGACTACAACAAGCAATTTTAGACTCATCTATCTTATTTTATGTCAATTGATTTTGCGGGTAAAGCAATTATCAAATGTCCTACTCTAGGGGTCAAATTAAACAGAGAATTAACTCATGAGGTTCTTGAACCTAAATTTTTTTACCCAAAGTATCACCAACTTTAGGAATTATCAAAAGGGTGGATTTATGAAAAAAATCACTTTTTTATCACTGGGTATTAAGTAAATAATGCATCTACCCAAAATGCATATCGATACAAAATTGGCAGTGGCTATTCTCCATGACTCGAGACCAATGACCCCTTCAATGTGACCCATGACCTGTGACTTAACAAATTCATTAATAATTTTAATTTCGATCATTTGACGGTGGTGATGAAATAACTGGTCGATAAAATGACTTGGTGATAAAGTGAATTTTCGATCATTTGACGGTGGTGAACAAATTACTAATCGATGAAATAACTTGGTGATAAAGTGAATTTTCGATCATTTGACGGTGGTGATCAAATAACTGGTCGATAAAATGCCTTGGTGATAAAGTGAATTTTCGATCGCTTGACGGTGGTGATCGAATAACTGGTCGATAAAATAATTTTGTGCAAAGTGAGTTTTCGATCATTTGACGGTGGTGACCAAATAACTGGTCAATAAACTGACTTAGTGATAAAGTGAATTTTCGATCAAATGACGGTGTCGAACAAATGACAAGTCGATCCAATGCATATTCTTACAAATGCTAATTTTTGGGGTACAAATTAGTCGTATATTAGTCCTACGTTCCCACCGTTTTGGTTTTCAATTTCAACAGAGTGGGAGTGCCAACTTAATCACGTGGATATGCTGACATGCGGATGTATATATAGGAGAAATATGCGGTTTAATTTAGGTCCGGGTGGGTACTATTTATACGATTTTGAGCATCGTTGGGCTAGGTCATGCATTGCAGCTAACATCAAATATGTTGTCATTTTCTTTCTTTATTGGTAGGGATCATTTTTTGTTTCAGTTTCCCAATGTTTTATATTTTTATATTTACATGTCGTGGCTGTGTGGAAGAGGTGCCGTTGCAGAAAATCTTGAAGAAGGTGCCGTTTCGAAGAAGGCGCTGTTTCAGAAAGGGCCAATTCAGTGTCATTTAAAATGCATGGACCGAAATGGCACTTTCTTCGAGCCCCCTTTGAAACGGCATCTTCTTTAAGCCTTTTCTGAAACGGCACCTTCTTCCACCCAGCCCTTGTATTTTTCCATTCTTCTCTAATATGGAAAAACATTTATAAATGTTTAATATCTATCTCATACATATTATTACGTAGACAATATATAGACAATATGTTCAAATTATTGATATATGGTTTCCACACAAAATAATTATTTATAAATTGTATGAAAAATATTACAATTAATTAATACATTGTATAATTTTTTAGCGTACAATTATTTGTTTTCAATATTCATAAAAATGTTATTTCTCTACTTCAGTTAACATTCTTAAAATATCTAAAACATTATTTAAATATTTAATATTACATACAGTATATATGTACGGATGAATGCCAAAAAAATGTCCGCCAAAATTCCACATATTTCTGATGTTTACTCAAGAATCATTCATTTGACTTACGGAAGTCCAGCATCTTCGTATTCCATAACCTTCCTCAATTATTTTGATACTTTGCGCCGTCTATGAATAATTCACTAGCGGCTCTTATGTTCGTCGCGCGGGAAAACAAAATCACGTAACTGGTTTTGAATTATTTTCTCTGTCAAAAATACCGCCGAATTGCCTTCATTCAACCCGATAGATCTTATGTTCATGTTGATAATGGTAAACCCTAAGGGAGCACAAATATGGCGGAATTAGGTTTAGTCATTTTGTTTGTTTTTTACTTTCGTTAGTTTCGTTAGTATTGTTAAGCTTGACAATTTATAAATAAAAAAATTGCTGAGTTGCTGATTTTTTATAATATTGAAAAGTTAAATAATGATATTCTTTACAAAATCGGCAACTCGGCAATTTGCTTTTTTTTTAAATTGTCAAGCTGAACCAAGCTGAAACTAACGAAACTAACGAGACTAACAAATTCTCGCCATATTTGTTATTTGTGATTTGGATTTTTATTGCGATTTATGGTGACACTGTTTTTTGTGTAGTTCTTGATGCACATCGATCTTCAGACGCGACTTTTTGAAAAACGGGCAGTTTTCTGAATTGTTGCATAAGTTAACGGTTCGATATTTTTAAAATCTTTTTTTGAACGACTTGCTGTCGTTCTCTACCTTTTAAAGGGTTAATTATCTTCTTGTCACTGTGATCAAACTTGTTGATCACAGTGGCAAGAAGATAATTAACCCTTTAAAAGGTAGAGAATCCTACATGGCCGGTGCAAAGCCAGAACCTAACCTCTGAGCCCGTGGAGTTACATTACAGTGAATGATACTAAGCCTACTTACGTGGCCAGGATTTTTAGCAATACTTTGTCTGTTTCATAGAAAATGGATTGATATCGAGTGCGTGTATTACAGATAAAATAAATTAGTGCAATTAATTATTAACCATTATTATATATATTTAACTGTTAATATTGTATTAAACAAGCGTAATTGTTAATACAATTACGCCGAAGACTGTCGGCGCCTAAAGACCGTCGAAAACCCCCAAAGATCTGAAAGACCACCAAAAATCACGAAAAACCAGAAAAACCCCCAAAGACCGCCGAAAACCTCCACAGACTCGAAACACCACCAAAAATCCCCATAAAGAAAAAAAACCCAAACACCGCCAAAAACTCCCAAAGAACCGAAAGACCACCAAAAATCCCGAAAAACCAGAGAAAACGCCAAAAACCTACAGAGTGCGCTAAAAATCCCCAACGATCCGAAAAACCTCGAAAAACCCCGAAAGTCCGCCAAAAACATCCAAAGACTGCACGGAGAGAAAAATGTAGTCAGGACAAATAAAAAAACAGTTAAAATTACCAAAGTTTTAGGTAAATATATGGACAACCTATATATTTGGTAAAATTTACTAATTTATATCAGTAATGAAATAACTGTCAGATTGGCTTTTTTTCGGTAAATATAACCAATTAGAATAAAACACGAACGTCGAAATTGCATTAAACTATATAGGTTAAGGGATCATCCATAAAATACGTTCGTTTTATGGGGGGGGGGGGGTAATCCAATATTGTGACAATGGTG
>JABFPB010008481.1:0-10101 GCA_022817645.1 Ceratoteleas bidentatus | reverse complement strand
GCTTACACTGAGAAAAAAATATAGGAAAATTTACCGTGCTTGTCACTGAACTGAATATGATGGCAGCACGGTAAAATTTTCTTGATATTTCTCATTCTTTTTTCTGAATGTTGTCAGCTGAGCTCAGAGGTAAGTGGACAAATTATCGATTGAACCCATTGTTTACACGATTACATTTGATAATTGGAAAACCGTTTTTTGATAGGCCGCAAAGTTCTGCAAAAGAGTGAAGAGAGTGAAGGCAAGCATGTAACAAGGTAAGAGAGGAAGAGGGGGGATTAGTTTTCTCAATATTTGAAATGAATAGCATTTAATATATTATTAATCAGAATGTATTTGATAATTTATTTATAAATATTTGTATACGAAAATTATTTAAAAATGTATAAGAATTAATAATAATACATATGAAATGAACCTGTTCTTATAATAATGATAAGATACTTGAAATTGTTTTTTAAATAAATTGCTCTTTTCTAAATAATATTGAATTTTTCTCTTTCTTAATTGATGGTTAAAATAGAGTCCAGAGAATTCCAGCTATAAAATCTGGCATAAATCAATGTCAATCATAAAATCAAAATATGAAGCTAATCTTTGTTTTCGTTTTCAGAAACGTCAACAAGGATGACGTGCGCAAAAACACCAAATCTCACCTTTGACAGTGGTTTGGATGTATCGAAGGAAAATGTCTCACCAGGTTCATTTTGGATTTTCCTTTATAAACATTTAACTCAACTCCCTCGTAGCTAGTGTTGTCATTATTAAAATCGGTTGATTTAAATCAATGATGAAACCATTTTTTCTCAGTGTATATTTTGTCATAATTTGACTAATATTTGTTTCTGTTCGAATAAAATTATGAATCCTGCAATTAAAATTAATTAATTGCAAGAAAATTTGATAAATGTGAGGTTATGTTAATTGAACATTAAAAAATATAAAACACGAAGTAATTTCTAAACAAAAAAATTAGCTTAATCGAAAAAAAAGAAAAAAGTACATCGAATAAAGAAATGTTATACTGTAAATTTTCATATAGAACAATAGTATATTGTGCACCTAGGGAGGAAAGTACGCGATTATTCCCGCGTGTGAAGGTGGCAGCCCGAGCCGAAATGCGATTAATTGAAAAAGCTCAATTAATCGCAAAAAAATCTCGTCTTCTACGGGCGAATTAAAAATAATAAAAACTTGGACAAAACCGTCAGCTTGTAGAGGACTTCGTGGCTCGTCTCATCAAGTTTTTATATCAAGTGACAACTTCCATCGCAGATCGTTCCTAATAAGCATTCAGAAAGTTAGTGCAGTTACGGAAAGATCAGATTCACGGCCTAACAGATTCCGGCAATGCGTAACTTTGCCGGTTCTGTACTGTAAATTATCAAAAAGAAAGCGACAAAAATTGGCTATGACAGACAGGGTCCGTATTCTGGAAACTGGCGCGCGTTTGCGCGCCGGTTTATGATGCAGACATGATGTAGATATTTCATTATGGTCGATTTCAGAAACCGGCGCGAATAGAGTCCCAGGGTACGTACGGTGGCCATGTAAGCGGCGATGAGAACACGCGAATTCGGATATGCGGCGTGATCACGGTCGATCGACAGGTTAAATGCCTGACGAGAAGGAATGAAGTATTTAAAAAAACAGATGTAATGTCATTTATATTGTAACGTGACGTTTTTTCTAGTCTCCGTCCCTTCGCCACCAATTGTCGAAAATATCTTTAAAATCGATAATCTTCCAAAGTCAAACTCATACTTCAGATGTTAGGATCGCCATCCAAGTTCGGGACTTGGAAACCCGCGTTATTCAAAAGAGACTCAATATTCAAATTCGATACTTTCGACACTGGTGAAGCGGAAATTTTTCGGTCCTCGCAAACGGAACTGAACTCCGGAAGATTCCACGGAAAGGATACCAAGAGGAAACAAGATGACGTTGGTAAATGCGGGCCAAACGGGACAAAATTTCAAATGGTCAGCTACCGGAACAAAAAAGAGGAACAAACTCACGGGATTTCAGCCAACAATATTGAAAAAAAAGATTCCATCTCCCAAAAAGTTACCCGAAACTCCGAGGAAGCAGGGAGCCTATAATCCGGGGTGTTTCATTTGTGGAGATATGAAACACCAATGGAGAGAATGTCCCTACAAGAACACCTTCCATGGGACAATGTGTTACCGTTGCGGATGGCCGGAAAAGACTGTTCGGACTTGTCCGAATTGCCGCGACGAGTATTTCGCTAACTTGCCGTAGTTTACCTTCCGAGAAAAACTAACTTGTCTTTTTGAGAAGATGTTTTGTGTTTCTCTGATTATGTGATTATTTGTTTCCGGAAACGATGTATTCCTTTTGAGGTAGACTTGATTGGTTGTGACGTTCGTTAGCTTGAGTGTTTGAGAAAAACCCGATCATCAACAATTCCACTTTAGTTTACAAACTTGTTGAATCCCTTTAGAGATTCTAGTGAAGTGATAAACTCAGTTGTCTGAATGAAAAAAAATTACAGTTAAGTTGGTTGTGAGATTGTAAATTCCTTTTCAAGGAATATATTTTTGAGAGAGAATAAAGCTTTATTTTTTACACCTTACTTCTAAAGAGTTTATTATTTACCCGCAGGGACGCAATAACGTCTGCGTTTGGGGTTTACGATCCCACGGACCCGAGTTTTGGTTAAGTCACCTTCTAAGTGACAATTTAGAGATAACATACGAAAGAAGTAATTTTATTGTAGTGTTCTCGAAATTAAAGCAAATTCAGGATCTGATCTGCAATTGATGATACCGATGTGATGTACGATTTTTATTTGACCCCACACGGTCGAAAATATATTTTTAAAATATATAACTTTTTGCCGCAAAAAATATATGTTCAATATATTTAAAATATATAAAATGCATTTTAAATATATATACTATATAAATGTATATATATTTTTATATATATTTCACTGCTTATATGCAATAAATATATATAAAATATATACGAATTATACAATTTTTCGCCGAAATATATTTTATATATTTTGACATATATTTTACGAATTTTCATCCGTGTGGGTATTTGTCACTTAAAAATGAAATTGCCTCTTCACTGATTTCACATATTTTGTACGTGTAGTTTTGTAATCAGAAGATATTTGTTAGATATAATAATGAAATTACCTATTCACTGATTTCGCATATTTTAGATGTCTAGTTTTGTAATTAAACATTTTATTTATATAAACGTACAACGACTAATCATTGGTAAAGTTTCTTGACTATTGACTGCCACTAGAAAATTGGGGGGTCCTTAGCTTTGCCGCATCTATATTTTACCTTTGTAAGATAATTTCAAAAGCCAAACAAAATATCAGATAAACTTTTAAATTTAAGTTAGAACACTTGTTTTTACCCTGTTAAAATGTTAGTGATGGTTTGTAATTAAAGGTCATTTGTCACTTAAAAATGAAATTGCCTCTTCACTGATTTCACATATCGTGTGTTTAGAAACATAACGTGTAGTTTAGAAATCAGAATATATTTATTAGTTTATACGTCAATATTATATTTTTTCATCACTTTATGACCGGAAACAGCCATTTTTTGCAGTTATTTCGCATTAATAGCATTTTAAATATAGCGCACCGTTAGCAGAACGTTATAACGTTCGAAACCATCCGGTAGGGAAAGAATCACTGTGTTAATGTGAAAGTCTCAAAACTATGATAAGAAATAATAATTTGAACATTTTGATAAAAATTACACCCCAGAGACCGACAAATATCCCCAAAGACCCCAAGAACAACCAAAACAAAAACCCCCAACGACCCGCAAAATCCGCCAAAGACTGCCAAATACCCCCAAAGACAACCAAAATACCCCAAAGACCGATTAACATCTCTAAAAACCGTCAACATCCTCCCAAGACGCCAAAAACCCCCATAAAACTCAAAAGACCGACAACAACCCCCATAAAACGCAAAAGACCGCCTAAAACCCCCACCCTATGAAAAAAATCAACGTAGGAAGCTAAGTAGGTACCTTAGGGTGGGTCGACAATTTTTGTATTGCGCCCGCTAGGGATTTAAATGGAACATTTTCCGTCAGAATGAGCCCAAATGGACCTAAAACTGATTAATTTTGTTTCCTCATGTAGCACCGAACCCTCAAATATGCCGTTTTTCCCTACTTTTTCAGTATTTCAATCATAACTATTGTTCTATAGGTCGAAAATGGCTGAATTTTTCAGAAAAGTTGTCCAGATAACACACGATCACGGTCCTAAAACCAGTTTTTATGCACACCGTTCCCTCGTCTTCAGAGATTTTTTATATGAAGCTATATCGTCACTACTGATGATATGAAATGTATAAAATTATATGAAACTGCTGCGCACCAGTTTCAACGAGACCAATTTTGAATGTCCAATTGTGAATGGTCCAGAAGTGAATGGTCCAGTTTTAACGAGTCCAATTTTGAAATTCCAAATTAATTTTGAAGGTGTATTTGCGAACGGTCCAGTTGTGGATCGGTCCGAAAAAAGTAGTCCGAATCATGATGAGTCCAAAAAGTATATTAGTAATCCGTTGTTTGCCAAATAGCGAATAAAGCCGAATCCGGGGCGAGACGGTTGCTTCCGGTCCGAGTCCGAACCTAGTTCGGACGCCTTCGCTAGGGCGCTGGAATGCATAGAAAATGTGGGAACGTAAGATACAGTAGAATCTCGCATAAGTATCGACCGGAAGCGGTCCGCACAAGTAGCGGCATTCCCACTCGCATAAGGCTCCGTCAGTTCCCCTCCCAGTTCCCCTACTCTTTAGAGTTGAGCGACTCACATATGCGATTGTGTTGGTTATATTCGGCGCGTTATTCAAACTTGCCGTTTCAATTATTAAACATTTTCTTGTTGTTATTTTTGTTTATAAATTAGTGAGATGTGTAATTGTTTAATTAATTAACCATTAATTACGTAATAACGTCAAATTAAATAGAAGTAAATTAAATTAAAAATGTAGATATACATATTTGTAGTTTTATTTTATTTTATTAATAATTAATTTTATTAATAAAAAACTTGTTAAATGCCTACAAGGAAACCATTTATTGTGTAGATTAAATAAAAAGTGTGTAGATTTAAATGTCGTTATTTGTAGTTTGAAAGTTATTTGATTAATAAAACAAAAAAAACTTGCTAAATGCCTACAAGGAAATCATTTATTGATTAATAAAAAATTTCACTTTATTAAAGAACATATATATTATATTTGACATTTTTGTAATATGTCAGAACGCTGTAGATCACATTTTACACCACATTTTCACATCATTATAACATAAGTTGTTCTTATGTTATAATCACATCATTATAACATAAGAACAACGTTCATCTATAATTCTCTATAACAATATAAAATTTGTGACTGCAAACTTTGTACTCTTATCACAAGTGGCGTATTACCGCCTAGGCCAACAAGGCCATGGCCTAGGGCGCCAAACTTTGAAGGGGCGCCATGTTTTTTAAATAAAAAGATTGTTTAACAATAAATATAAAAACATTTCAACGGAGCGCCAATTTGGTTCAGGCCTAGGGGCGCCAAATATACTATTACGCTTATTACGCAAAATGTGTTTTCATAATTTTGTCAATGACGACCTCTTTAATGAAGTCACACGCATTGCAAATGTCCGTTGAAAACTCGGGTTGAGATTTTGTCCAGTCGCCAAGTATTTTTGCTGCCTTTAATACACCAGATAGTCGGTGATCCTGATCTCCGCTGTCCCAAAAATCTTCATCATCGTCGCGTACTTCTTCTGCCTGTTCACCTAATTGGCATTCTTCAATCTCAGCCACAGCGCCGTTGAATAAATTGCAGATTTCGTCATCGTTCATCAGGCGAAACGTTGCAGCATCTCGATCTGCGACCCATTCTTCTACATCCTTGATGGAGAACTTCTGGCTCCTGCCCAAGCTACCAAGTCAGGTTGCGATTTATTCGCAGGGTCGACATTTAAATTTTGGGTATCAGCATCTGGAGTGGTCGAATGAGCTTTAAAAATATTGTTCCAGGCATGCTTTAATGTAGCTTCAGTTATCTGGTCCCAGCATCTCGCTATTAAAGTGCAACAGTCGAATAACGACCATTTTTTCAAAAACGTTTCAACGCTCGGCATGTCTGGTAACTCGTGTGCTAATAATTCGCGCAAAAAACTTGTCTTGTATTTTCTTTTCAAGGCCGATATACAGCCCTGGTCCATCGGCTGAATGATGGAAGTTACGTTCGGGGGAAGGTAAATAACTTGACATTGAGAGTCAATGTTATTCAATTCTTCCACACTAGGGTGCGATGGAGCATTGTCCAGTAGCAACAGGAATCTAAGATAAAAGGATAGAAAATAATTTTGTACTTTCGTGATTCATATAAATATAGAATATTCATTATTACTCCAAACAAATAAAAATCAATATACCTTTCATCTGGCTGAGGTTTAGCTTTTTTGACAGCAGGTAGGAAAACGTCCTTATACCATCTCAGAAATAATTCCCGGTCCATCCATGCATTGCTCTGACTGTCGTAGTGAAGTGGTAAACGTTTATTTTTAAAACACCGTGGTTTTTTTGATTTTCCAATCAAGAGCAAAGGAATTCGAATCGTTCCACTTGCATTCGCACAAGTCAACAGAGTGACACGATTCTTGTCAACTTTTCGCCCAGGTGCATTTTTCTCGTCTTTGGCAGCCAGTGTTTTGTCTGGAAGACATTTCCAGAAGAGGCCTGTTTCGTCGGCGTTAAACACATTATCCAAACTATATTTGTTGTCATTCAAATATTGACGAAACCAAGTACAAAATTCTTCGGCATCTTCACACTTTCCTGATAATATCTCCCCTCTTATAGCAAGACTTCGCATTCCGTGACGGTTTTTAAAGCGATTTAGTCATCCTTCGCTCGCTTGAAAGTCAGTTTCACCGTGCATCTGTTTATGCAACTTCTGGGCTTTTTCTCGTAACAACACACCTGACACGGGTTGTCCCGATTTTCGGTTTTGAATAAACCAAAAGAAAATGGCTTTTTCAAATGGGGAGTCAGTATGACCTGTTATTTTTCGTGACTTTAGATTGCCATGTAGTTCTTCTAATTTTGTGGATTCTTCCAGGTATTTGGCTTTATTTTTTATTATTTTTGTTATTGTCCCATGAGACACCTGGTACTTCTTCGCGAGATCTTTGTTTTTGTTGCCTTCGTCGTACTCTTTTATAATTTTTAGTTTATCCTCCAAAGGTAAGCGAGAATACTTGTGTGCATTCTGTAACAGTGTACAATTTTTATACGGTAAAATTTATTCCCACTATAAAAAAACATATAGTAAAAATATATTTCCAGTATACGTTTTTCGTAATCATACATTGCCAATACATTGCCAGTTCTGGTTCTGTTTTACCAGGGATTGAATATTTTGAATAAAATATTCATCTAAATATTGCAATATCATATACAAAAATAAATAAATATTGCAATAACTATGGGAAACACTAATTATTGCACTAATTTAATTTAATTTTTTGTACATATTTATGGTTAAGTTATATTATGATAATTAATTTTTTCTTTGTTTTCAATTTCAATAAAGTTGTTTTTCAGGTTAACATTATTAAAACTTACCTTTGGATTCTGACTCCCTCCAGACATTTTAAAAATGTTCCCGTGGACACTTATTTGCAGTTAGAATCTAAGAAATCTCGTTAAAATCTAAAAATCGTTTAATAACACGCGTCAAGGTTACGGTAGAGGGGAACGGGAGAGAGCCCCAAGCGAACAATGACGGGGATGGCACGCGCGCGAATAATGGTGGAGGGGATAGCGCTGCCTCTCCGTCGCTGGAGCGTTATGCGGGCGCCGCGAGCATCGGCCTCCGCTACTTATGCGGATTTCACTGTATATACATTGATTTATTTATTCTTTAACTTAAATTACATGTTAATTAATTAACATATATAATTCTAGCTTTAAATACGTTTAGTTGACAAAATTAAATAATAAAAAAAGAGTAATTAAAACTTTCGAGTCCGTTTTTTAACTTCAAAACGTCATTAAAAAGGTTAGAGCATTTATATAGCTGTTATAAGACACTACGTGTATTAATTGAGACGCCTAACCTTGCAGAATTAGGCAGATTAGTAAATATTTATTTTATAATTACTTTTACATCCATGAGTTAACAAATTTGTGCTTTTAGAATTTACTCGTTTTTGCAAACATAACCTGTTATCTCACACTTACGACAAAATGTAACGATCATTGAATATTATTGAACGAAAAGGCCACATCCCCACCGTTAAAAATGTTAAACCCCCACTAGTTGTTAATTTGTCGCTATAAGCAAATTAACAGCTGCTATACGAACAGTCGGCGGCGATTGGCGGCAAGTACTGGCGCATTACTGGCGCAGACAACCGTCGGCGGCCGGTACTGGCACAGAGTCCCGCCGCGTTTCATGCCAGTAGTTAGACGACAGTCGGCGTACCGCTGCTAGTACTGGCCCAGTACTGGGCCGTTCATACTTTTCTGCCTGGGTTACTGTCCAACAGAGTAATTGGTACTTTGATAAACTCGAGATAAAGGAAATGAAACAATCATTTTATCACTTAGATGATACCGTTGCTTTGATATTTCTGATTGTATTAAATCCCCGACACATCGTCTCATCGTGACTGAGTCACGACGATGCTTTTGCTCACTTATACTTGATACTTTCATCTAACGGGCGCAAATTTGATGAGAAAGAGTTGTCAGCAACTGCGGTTGCTTCGGTTAATAATTTTCGCCTAAATAATGTAACACATATAACTGAAACATCGAAGCGTGACTGAGTCACGCGTCTTAATTCTAGACCGCACGACTATATTTTTTTTACCTTAAACGCACGTCTGGCAGAACAAAAGGACCCCAACATTCAAAGGCGAATTAAACGTGATTAAAAGCTGCTGACATGGATTGAAATTGCACTTTACTGATGTCAAATTTAATGGAGAATATGACTAAAAAAGTTTCAGCAATTTATGTTCACAGTTTTGGAAAATATCGGGAGTTAACTATAAAAATTAAAACACGAAAATCCTGAAAAATGTCATTTTTCCATGCTTTTATAAAAAATAGCATAACTTTCTTAATTTTTTATCAAATGAGCTGAATCTTCGTGTTTCGTACGTGAAAATGATGGATCTTGAAAACTGTATCAATGAAGCAGTTCAGGGTTTGAAATAATATATTTAATTTTTTTTAGAGCGTCTTTCGTTGAGCACCGCACAAGCCCTAAGGTCAGTTTTCAATCGATACGCAAGTTATGGCACTCCTGTATGTCCAAACTGAATTATAAGTCTAGGGTTAATGTCGAACTCAGTAATTGATATATTGATAAACTCGAGATACAAATTTAAAATGGTTTCAGGAAATGAAACCATTATTTTATCAATTAGATTATGCGACGTTACTTGGATATTTATGTTAGTTTTAAATCTGCGACAGTTTATCGAATCGTGTCTGAGACACGGCGTTCTCTTTGTGTAATGTAAGGTATGTTCTGATAAAACCGAATCATGCATAATTATGAAGTACTTGTAGTAATTACATTTTCTTCGGTAAATGAATTAAGGGGGTCTTCCGGTAAAATTTTTTCAAAAAATCGATTTTTTACATGAAATGAAAGCTGAACATGTCTAGAATATGTGGGTAAAAGAATATTTCGACCCGGAAAATATTTACGTCGCTACAGGGTTTTGAATGCATCGCCGTCCCGTGCGCTATGGGTCGCCCAGGTATAACTTTCGTCGTGCGCGCTCGAACCGGTTTCTTTTCGGCATATGGTAATCGGATTGCTATCTTTTCGTACACCAGATGGCAGTAGCTGTATCCGCCATATTGAATTTTTCAAATCTGACCACAGATTCTCATTCATCGACCCAAATACCCTTTAATCCCGAATTTCATAAATATTGATGAGTATGCACAGTAAAAATTCACGGAGTGTGAGGGCTAGGGTGTGAGTGTAAGATTAACGGAGTGAAAATTCACACCGCGCGGAGTCATTTTGCCTACTGCGCATGCGCATTGTAG
>JABFPB010008480.1:0-10103 GCA_022817645.1 Ceratoteleas bidentatus | reverse complement strand
AACATATTTTCCATGTATATTCAGACAATAAAAATTAAAAACATAAAGTAATTGAGTAATTGTAGTGCCCATCACTGCTTATGGACATCACCCGTTCCTGCAAATTGGTGAAATGACTCACGTTTGCTCTTTTTGCGGGGCTTTTAAATGGCCATCCGAGACTTCTGGAATATGTTGTTCGGAGGGAAAAGTAGCGCTGTCTGTCATAGAAGGGCCTCCAGAACCTTTACGATCATTATTGTTGGGACATTCTAATGAATCGCGGTCTTTTTTAAAATCTATACGAAGATATTCGTATAGATTTTAAAAAAATCGTCCTTTGTTATGACATCGTTTGGTGCTGATAAAATTATCAGACAACATGGGTTTTCTCCAACCTTCACGGTTCAAGGACAGGTGTATCACCTAATTGGATCGTTGCTTCCTGCTGATGACAATTCACACAGTTTTTTACAAATTTATTTTATAGGTGACTTTGATCAACAATTACATCGACGTTGTCTAATTGGCGTTGTCTAACACTTGAGCGATCTAACATCTCTGAACTACAACAAATGTTTCTTCAACATAACGATTTGATTCGTCAATTAAAATCTGCCAAGGATATCATTGATCATTCCGTCAACAACGATTTCAGGGTCATTATACGAGCGGATCGTGCACCTCCTGGTGAACATCCCCGTCGGTACAATGCTCCAACCGTGGAGGAAGTCGCAACTGTAATCGTTGGTAACACATTCCATCAACGAGATATTGTAATTCATACACGAAAGAACCATCTGTGCAGGATTCACGACTCTCATCGTTTTTATGACGCTTTGCAGTTTCCAATAATATTATGGAAGGGTCAGGAAGGATATTCTTTCAATATTCCACTCATCAATCCAGTGACTCGACAACCTCTCCGAAAAATGGTCTCTGCTATGCAGTTTTACGCTTATCATTTAATGGTTGGGGTCAATGTTTTCAATGTTCTATTAAGATGCCGAGGTTTGTTCCACCAATACGTTGTTGATATGTACGTGAAGGTTGAAGAGCGAAAGACTACGTTTCATTTCGTTGAATCAAACCAAACTACGATCCGAAGAATATATTCATCTTATGGACGCTGTAGCAACAGACGGAACGGTCAATCCACACGGTCTTGGACGAATGGTGATCTTACCGTCCAGTTTCATCAATAGTCCTAGATTTTTGGCTGAGTATATGCAGAATGCTTTGGCATATGTTCGAACGTACGGACGTCCTGAACTTTTCATATCATTAACGTGCAATCCATCATGGCCTGAAATTCAAACCGCATTGTTCGAACACCAGTTACCTACCTGCAGGCAGGATATCATTGCTCGGGTATTCAAATTAAAGTTATCTAGGTTTATCGATTCTATAAAAAAGGGTTGCATTTTTGGCTCTGTTCTGGCATTTGTGTATTCTATCGAGTGGCAAAAACGTGGTTTACCGCACTGTCATTCGTTATGGTGGCTTCAAGATAAACTCCGTCTTACTAATATTGATCGTGTAATATCTGCTGAAATCCCTGACCCTCAGGAAGATCCAGAACTTCATGGCATTGTGTTGAAAAACATGATCCACGGTCCGTGCGGTGCTCACAACCCAGATTCTACGTGCATGAATAATGGGAAATGCTCCAAAAAATTTCCTTGTCTATTCTTGACAAAATCCTTCAAAGTTCATATACACGTTGAGTGCTGCAACTCGGTAAGGGCGGTTAAATACATCTGCAAATATATTGTTGCGTTCTGCGAAATAGTCTTCGAAATTCAAAATTGTAAATGTTGAATGTCCGACGATTTGAAATGTTCCGTTGTGTCATTTTATTTAGCGTATAAAAGTGACAGTTTGTATGAATGGTTGGCCTAGTGCTCTACAGACTTCCGAACTGTTAAAAATTAAATAAAAGTGACGTTTGACTTCCGTGTTGTTATTTCGTGTGACTGGGCAGCAATATCAAAAAAGGATCCGATCAGGATATTATTGAAGTCCAGCATTCAAATAGGCTACCTAATCCTTTGGATGAGGTACAAACGTTTCAGACTGGACGTTACATTGGCAGCAATAAAGCTATTTGTAGGCTACTTCACTTTCTGATGCATGAACGTTTTCCTCCAGTTGTACATTTAAACATTCATTTAGAAAACGGTCAGCGAATATATTTCGATACTACTTCTCTTCAAGATCGCGTTCAAAACCCTCCAGCAACTACTCTTACTGCTTTTTTCCATTTATGTAGACATGATAATTTCGCTAAAGCTTTGTTATTTTACACTTGGACTTCGAAGTCCTGGCAGCGAAGAAGGAAGGGTAAATCCGTTCCTGACTGGCCTGGAATTAAATAGGCTCCTGCTACCGGTCGCATTTATGCTATTCATCCTAATCACTTCGAATGTATTTGTTTGCGACTGTTGCTAACAGTTATACGAGGTCTGGAATCCTTCGATGTTCTGGAAACGGTATGTGGCAACGATTATAATACTTTTCAAGAAACGTGTGCAGTTTTAGGTCTACTGGAAGACGATAATCACTGGACACTGACTATGAAAGAAGCCGTAGCTACTCGAAATCCTTCTCAGTTGAGACTTTTGTTCTCCATTTTATTGAATGGAGAACAAAAGTCTCCATTCAATAAAATGGAGAACAAAAGTGTGAACTTTCAAATTCCTTGACGTTATGGACAAATGTCAAAGAAGCTATGGCTGAAGATATTACTTCACCGTCAAGATATAGTTGGAACGGATGTAATTATTTACGATGACGTTTTTAAATATGCCTTACAGTTCATTAACAACATTGTTTTTTCCATCTCAGGAACGTATTCATCAACTTTTTCAGTGTTTTCTTTCATTGTGTCGTACTTATCGGTCTCTATTAGTTTCAGGTCGGCACGTTGAGGATTTTGGCTTACCTGCACGAACCTTTAGTGCTGCGATAAACCCTTGCTTATCGCGATATTCCCTTGCATTCGTCATATATTGCTGCACACGTCACAGAATCTTTGACTCATCTAACCAATGATCAAAAAACGTTTTATGACAAAGTGTTGCAGAAGATTTATTCCAACTCTGCAGTCATATTTTTTCTTAATGCTTGCGGTGGAACGGGTAAAACACATGTCCTCAATATACTGCTGTCTACTGTGAAAAGTCAACACGAAATTGCTTTAGCTGTAGCTTCTTGCTGCTACATTGTTGATCGGTGGACGAACTGGACAGTATTCTCAAGTTGCCATTAAACTTGAGAATACACAATCAGGATACACCTATTTGTAACATCAGCAAACAAAGCGACTTGACGAACCTGTTGCGTTCCTGTAAACTATTGGTGCGTGATGAGTGTCCAATGTCACATAAGCATGCGATTGAGGCCCTTGATAGATCTCTACGAGACATTCGCAACAATAACGTTTTGATGGGAGGTTTAGTTGTCGTTTTAGCTGGCGACTTTCGTCAAACTCTGCCAATTATACCCCGGGGAACACCAGTCGATCAGATTAATGCCAGTAAAAACGATCTGATTTATGGGCAAATGTCATCACTCACACGTTTCCCATAAAGACGAGGGTCCTTTTGTACATCGATGTCACTGCTACCGAATATCCCTCTGCTCTGCTTCAGGTCGGTGATGGTCTGCTGCCAACCGACGATAATGGTCTCATTTCTTTTACTCCACAATTGTAAAATATCTTTTCACCGATGTATTGTAAAATGTCATTTCACCGATGACCTTATTAGTGCTGTATTTCCTAAAATTCAATTACATTTTTCCTTTCCTGATTGGTTGCGAGAAAGAGCTATTCTAGCTCCAACTAATGACATTCTAAATAGTCTCAATTATATAATTTTACAAATTATACCTGGACGTTGTAAAGTGATTCTTTCGATTCCATGCAAAATATTGATGACGCTGTTCATTAAATTCTTGGAAATATCGGGTGTTCCGTCACCCACAGAGTTGGGCACAGCTAATTACCGTTTTGCTTAATAACCAAAGTAATTAATTATTGGTAGGTAATTACCAAAGTAATTAATTACTTTGGCAATTACTTTGCTAATTATCTACGTTGTACTTAATTACTTTGGTAATTATCTACGTTGTACTTAATTACTTTGGTAATTACCTACGAAGTAATTAATCACTTTGGTAATTACCTACAAAGTAATTAATTACTTTCGTAATTACCTACTATGTAATTAATTACTCAAGTTTATGTAATTAAATATCAAAAATCTTGAAAAATTTTGTGAATTTTTTTAAAAATTCGAAAAAATTGAAAAATTTGAAATAATTTGAAAACTTCGATACAAATTAAAAAATTTGAGACAATTTCAAAATATTGAAAAATTAAACAAAAACGGAAAACCTCGAAATAAACGTTAAAATTTCACAAAAATATAAAAAAATTTGAAAAATTCAAAAAAATTTGAAAAATTCAGAAAAATTTGAAAAATTCAAAAAAATTCAAAAAATTCAAAAAAATTTGAAAAATTCAAAAAAATTTGAAAAATCTGAAAAAAATTGAAAAATTAAAAAAATCAATAAAATTAAAAAATTGAAAAAATAAATAAATTTGAAATTTCGAAAAAAATTTAAATAATTGAACAAATTTTGAAAAATTAAAAAAAACTCGTAAAAATAAAAAAATTTGAAAAAAATTAAAAACCTGAAACACATGTTGAAATATGTGGAAAAATTTGGAAAAATAAAAAAATTTGATAGACATTGAAAACCTCGAACAAATTTAAAAAAATTAAAAAAATGTGAAAAATTCGAAATCATTTCAAAACTTCGAAAAAATTTTTTTACATTCGAAAACACTTCTAAAATTTCGACAAAATTAAAAAATTTAAAAAATTCGTAAATTTGAAAACCTCGAAAAAAATTTGAAATATTCGATAAAATTCGAAAAAAATGTGAAAAGGCTATAGCCGCGTTTCCATGTGAAATCTGCCCCCGCATGATAATCAATTTGGAGTGAAATACATTAAAATACATTGAAAATGATTCAAGTTAGCCAAATTATTTCATTCGAAAGTCCTATATTGCGGCCTTTATGATAAAAACATCGATTTTCGGTTGTTTAATTATATAATTAAAATTACGACCACTACGTAATCGATAATGGGGCTCATCTACTAAAAATTTTTTTCACACGTTAACCATTTTTTTCAGATTTTTTGGCGCCATTTTTAATCGTTTTAGCGCGAGATTTCAAAATTATTTAAAGAAAAATCTACTTTTAGCATAGTAGCTATTGACACATTCTTGAGATTTTTTCTAAACATTATTTTTAATCTTTTTTAGAGGTAGAGTGCATTGTTGTAATTATTTTCATGGTGCGCCGTAGTGATAATTAAAAAGACATATTTAATGGTTTAAAATTTTGAATTTCCCGCCAAAATGTGTTTTGATATGTTTAAATATGATAAAAAAATTCTCAATTACAGTTTTTACGTTTACTGTTACTAGGTTTCAAAAAACGATATAATAATTTTATGTAAAATGCAAAGTGACGCGCCGGGCGACGCCATCTTGAACTCGTTGTCTAATAGCAAGTTTGTTTTCAATATTATTTAAATTTTCTATTGCCCAAAATCTATAAAAAAATAGATATTACAGTTCAGTGTGTATATGAGAATCAATCTATCAATTCATTTTTAATAAATGAGGCAATTTGTTGCACTCAAAATTCAATCAGTACAACAAGTGATTTTCTTGCGGATGGATTAGCCAGATAAACAAAGTCCGATAGGAAGTGTTGGAGTTCCATCCACAGGTTAGTAGTATTATTTAGGCTTGTAAAATAATCGAATACTTCATGAAGTATTCGAATTATTCGGAAATTTACTGAATAGAATATATTCGGATATATTCGAATATTCGAATATTCGTATTTTCGAATAGTTGTAGGTTTGTCGGATGATTCGAAAAAAATTCAAGAAAAATTCAAAAAAATTCTTAAAAAATTCAAAAAATTCTAAAAAAATTCTAAAAATTCGAAAAATTCGAAAAAAAATCGAAAAAAAATCGAAAAAATTCAAAAAAATTCTAAAAAATGCTAAATAATTCTAAAAAATTCGAAAAATTTCGCAAAAAATTCAAAAAAATTCGAAAAAATTCAGAAAAAATTCGAAAAAAAATTTTAAAGATTCGAAAAAAATTTGAAAAAATTCGAAAAAAATTCGAAAAAATTCAAAAAAAATTATTTTTTAAAACCACTTATTACTAAATAGTAATAAGTGGTTTAGAAAAATGGTGAGTTCTATGAATTTTGCCACCTCGACAACTAGAAAGCACCGTTTTTCTGCAATACATTGTGGATTAAGTTTCTGTAAACAAAAAAGCTGTACAAAAAGTGAACAAATCTCGCTCTGGTCTTCAAGTGTTTATTCGGTTTGTTATTTAGTTGCATTTTGAGAAATCTGTAATGTCGGTAATCGCGCTTTCGACATGACCTTAAATGTGTGCGTGAAAAGTTGCGCGCGTCGCTTTGATTCTTCAGTTCATTCGACGATTCGTTATAAACGTCACAATCGACTCGAATAATTTCGGTATGGTGCAAAAAATGCTTATAGGGCGGTAATTAGAAATATCATGTTGATTTCCATTCTTGAACACTGGTGTTATGAACGCTTTTTTCCAGGCTAACGGGAAAACACCTTCTTGCAAGGATTTTGTGAATAGCATATGTAAAAGGGGTGTAATACTATAGCTATACAATTTTGTAGAAAACTAGATGGTATGCAGTCAGGGCCAGGCCCTTTCTTCTTGTTCAGCTTATTTATCGCATTGAACACATCCATCTGACTAATTGACATACAACCAAGATTTACATTAGAATTTACATAGTGATTCTCAAGATTTGCGTCGATGTTCTCACTCACGTAGACAGACTCGAAAAAAATTTGCGAATAAATTAACAAACTCTTGCCCATTGTTTCCAATATCATTCCTAAGGAACATTGAATTTGGCAATCCGCTAGTTCCACGTTTTTCATTCACGAATTTCCAGAAAAGTTTCATGTCCTCATGTGGCGCATCTTCGACGTTAGATATATAATCATTGTAAGATATATAATCATTGTAATCGGCTGTTTCTATTTGTTTGCATAATCTACGCAGGTCCGAAAATTGGCTATAGTCTGCATCCAGGCGAGTTATTTTATACAATTTATGCGCGGTATTTTTTTCTTTTAAGGTCTTTTTTAATCTAAATGAGTACCATGGTTACTAGGAACGATTTTCTTTTTTTGTCAATAATTGTGTACATAAGTTTATAAAAATGATCAAGAGAATTATCTATATTGTTCCTGGAGAAGACGGAAAACCAGTCCGATGATATCAGATCGCGATTAATGGATACATAGTCCGCTAGGGCGAAGTTATAACGCCACTCGGCCGAGGTTAAGGTGTCAAAACATTCGGAGGTACAATAAAACAGTTCAACAGCCAGGTGATAAGCATCGCAGGGGACGACTGGACAGCTGGATCGCTTAATTTCGAAGTCATCAGTCGGAATGAACAATAGATTCAAACATACACCGAAGTCATTCTCAACTACATTAGCTTGAGTAAGGTTGAGGAGATTTACACTGTCCAGTAGATAGCCGTAATTTAATTTTTCGGGGTTCGAAGGACTAAAATGTTTGCCCACAACCTCAGATTCTACCTTACGATAAATTGAAGTCACCAACAATAACAAATTTACTTGAGGGGTATGTCTCAGCAAGGCGTTCAAGATTGTCGGAGAACCTAGCATAAGTGTCGGATGGGGAATTCGGAGGTAGGTATGCTGCACAAATAATAGTTTGAGAAAGACCTAACTTGATCATTACGGACAGATGTTCAACATTCTCATTTACATTTTGCAGTTGAATACTGGATTAGGAGAACTACTCCGCCACCTCGTTCATGTAGACTGGTGTTCATGTTGCTATCTAACCTGTAGATATTATGATTAAGAAATCCCAGTTCCTGGTTAGATATGTCAGCATGGAGCCAGGTCTCGGTGAGGGCGATAATGTCGAAGTCGGCCAGGGTAGATCTGAAGCTCTGCACAGGATCCCAAGTTTTGTCCGGAGGCCACGGACGTTTTGTTAGTAGATCGAGAGCGTGGAAGGTGATTGCCTAGATTTTAGTTTCCCTGGTCAGTAGAAACCGATGACCCACCGGGAGCAGCTCCTCTCCCCGCTGAACCAGTAACGATCCGGGGAACGCCGTTAAAATATTTAATGCGTTTGTCTTGGCAACCAGGGGCCTTGCATTCATCGATGAGCTTTTTCATCAGCTCCCTCTGAAGCAAGGTTTGGTCAGGGCCAATACGTGCATTAAACTTCTTCTTGTTAATCAAACAACGAAGGACAGTTTTCTTGTCCGAGAAGGTGACCCTCAAGGGTCTTGGACGAGTGGGTGTAGAATTTTTATCCTTTGTTCTACCAGTTGTCGGGGCTTTTGAGGCCCCAGCCTTGTGATAATTACCTCATCCAAATTAAAGGACAAAATCTCTGACAGAATCTCAGCAACGGCTTGTTTGTCAACAGCCGATCGTTGTTGTGACAAGGCAGTCGACTCAGCTACTTCGTAAATAAGGATGTTTTTGGCCCTCTTTTCCCGGTCGACGAATTCAGCGTACATGGACTCGAAGTCATGTTGCAAATTTCCGTGGGAAGAAACATTTGCGGCACTAGGTGCCTTGTTTTTAATGTCTTCGAGCTCGCACATCACGCCGGCACTGACCGCTCGCAACTTGCGCACTTGCTGAAGTAAACGAGCTAAAAGGGATTTGGTTATCTAGCTTGTCGGTGTCCTCGCAGTCACTACAGAAAAACTTCAGCTGACGCTTCGATTTCTTCAGGGTGAAGATCCTCACTTCAGAAGCAAGAAGCATGGTACAGCTGGGGTGAAACATGCCGTCACAGCAGTCACACACGACAAAGTCGGCTTCGTTCGGCTTCTTCTGGGGGTCAATTTCCCTGTTGCATTTCTGACACACGCACGTCATTTTTGCAAAGGAAATAACGACAAATACCGAATTGACTAAGGTGTACGAAATAAGCGGAACAGTTTCAAGGCGGTCAACCCGCAGTTTATCTAAACACACCCGATTCCGACCGCGCTCAAAACAAGACTGAATAGTTAATTAAATAGTTTTAAATTTACATCATTTGTGACATTAAATATTGAAATTTAAACAGAATGTAGAAATCAAAATCAAGTTTATAATCAAAAAAGGGATTACAAATATTTGATAACTATTTCTCGATTTATTTTAGGTTCATTTTATTTTAATTAAAAGAATATGTATGAAATATGAAATAAAGAATAAGAAAGAAAGCTGCAGTTCTGTTTTGTTAATAGCTATATATCTACTATATTGATAAAAATGTGGAGGATTGTGAAAATATTTTTTAGTTAATCAAATTTTATAATTAATCTAGTAAATTTTATAATATTGAAAGAAAAAAATGGATTGCAGAAATCAAAAAATATCAAGAGACACGGTAGTGTCTCGTGCCAAGTACAAAGCGAGGCACTACCTATATATTCTTGCGACCGAAAGTAGGTATTTTTTACCCAATTTCAGGAGGCCTTATTACCAGATGCCGGCACTTATTACATTTAACGTAATACTGATGATGAATGAGAGGCCGCAAAACTTTAAAGGAGGGAAATCGGACATGTAGAAGCGGAGATATGAGGTCTCCGGTGGGTACCGTCATGCTTTTAGGGTTAGACATTTCTCTCCGTGAGCGTGTTAGGTTAGCGTCTCCAGGGCGTTACTGCAACACTTTTGTGTTAGCGCTTTGCGAGGCGTTGGAGTAGCAACATTTTTTTTGTGTATGTTTGGGTTTTTCTTTGTACTTGGCGCTTTTGTTTCATTTTTAATGATTTTGTTTTTTATTTATAAAAATGAGGGAGTATGTAAAAAGGAATGCGTGTTATGGTTTTTTATAGTTACTCAAATAGTTTTAATTGATATTATTTTAATTGATATGTGGCATTGAAATATTAAAATGGAACGTGGAAATCAAAATGAAGTTTATGGAAAAAAGTTGCTAAAAAATGGGGTATGTATAGTTAAGCGAATA
>JABFPB010008479.1:0-10099 GCA_022817645.1 Ceratoteleas bidentatus | reverse complement strand
CGGAAAAGTATTGAAAAAATATTATTTTAGTTCAAGTACTATCCATGTTATTTTTGAAACTTTTCCAATTTCGAAGTTATTTCTTTTATAGGTGAACAAAATTCAATTAAATCATTATCACGATAAGTAAGCTTGCATAATTTACCGACGTTCTCCATAAAATGAAGATATATAAGAGTATAATAGTCCGCGGCTATTTGGAACAAAGGACGAAACCGTTTTATCTAATTTTCCAAATAACTGAATAATTGTTTGAAGCAATTTGCAATAATGTCTTAATTCTAATCTTATTCCCATTTTATCTATTCAAAATAAATCATTTCCTTTCTAAAATTGACTAACTCCCGAGAAATATTCTACAAATTACACTTAGTCAAATCCTCCACAATTTCCCTCAAACGTCCGACTAAAAAATCTCTTTCCTAAAAAAATCCCCAAATGCCAGTTTAATATTTCAGAACATTTCCCCAACATTAATTGACTCAATAACATTCCAGTAATATCTCCGAAATATTATCTATTATTCGCTGACAGCGGAAGTTATGCAAATTTAATACTAACCGAATTCGATCCAAACCACTCCGTTAACGCAAACTTTTTACCCTCAGAGTTCACTGCGAGCTAACCGCCGAAATTTTGGAAAAGTCGTTTTAATTGACAAGGCCCCTCCGCCAACCCGATCGAACATTTAAGGTGGAAAATTAGTCAAGGGATGTACATTTGTGGTTCCATGTTTAAAATGAAAATAAGTTGTCAAAATGTGTTGTTACATAAATGTCTCTTAAGTTTTCATAAAATATATTTGTATCATGTGAAACAGATTATTTCACTTGATACATGGAAAAAATAATTGTTTATGAAGAAACACTGATCTTATTTCTATTCGACTTTTAGCCTAACAAATTTTTATTTTAGCAGATAATCTAATGCGACTTGGATTAGTATAATCCTTATTGAATTTTAGTAAAAGTCACCTGTATAAAATTGTGAAAATCTCCCAACATTTGGAAAATATGGATATTTGTTGTTACTTTATGACTAATAAATTTCAACTTTAACTTTTAAACCATGGGATATTTTTGCAATTTGATACAGGTGACTTTTACTCAATTTCAATAAGGAATATATTAAGCCAAGTCGCACTTGATTATCTGCTAAATTAAAGTTGTATTAATAACATCTTTCATATGATCAAAATATCATATATTTTACGTAAAATTAAGAAAAATTTATGTAACAGCAAAACAATGTTTTGACAACTCATTTTCATTTTAAACATGGAACCACAAATGTACACCTCTTGACGGATTTTTTACCTTAACGTATTTGTGCCGTGAAGGGCTGTATAATTAGAGTGCCAACCCAAGCAGAAAAACATGAATGGCCCAGTACTGGATGCCGGTGGTTGAGGTTTTCTTATGAAATTCTGATCTAACAGATTCATTGATTTTGGTATACAAAAATATCAGACATTAATTGGAATGCTCGCGACTGATTACTATTGCCAAATGTGTGTAATAAGGCCCAACAAAACCAACATTGATACAGAAAAAGACTCTTGTACATTAACCACTGGCTGCCAGTACTGGGCCAGTACTGATGTTTCCGCCTGGAAAGTAAAATATGTGTATTTTATTGAAATAAAATTATTTTTTAAGCAATTTTGTTGTGAAAAGTATATTTTTTCACGTTTCATTTACAGTGTTAATGAACAATTTTTATTAAAAAATTCTAGTAATGTATCTGGAATGCTATTAAGTATCAGATAACTTGACTGGAATCATAAATATCATATTAGGAAATGTAATTTGATAAATTATGAACCATAACCGCAAACCTTTAATAGCGTTAAATTATAGTTTTAGATAGTTTGAATTTACTACCCAAATAATTTGTTTAATTAAATACTCATTAACATTAAACATTAACCCATTTTTATAACTACTAACAAAATGTTAATAAATACATCATTTAAGGTTTTACCACTTCAAGTGGTAAGATTTTACCACTGAAATGCTGATTTCTTACCATTTACTTTTCTCAGTGTGAAACTTCAAATTAAATATTGGCAAAAAACGAACCTAATTTCGAAATTTCATTGAACTCTCTCCGATTTGACTTTACCGGAGAAATACCTTAACCCGGCATTTCGGAAGTTTACTTCCTCCGCCAGACCGCGGCCCAATGTGCCCGGTTGTTTTTGTGGTCCGCGCAGGTCATCGTTAGATCGTTTTAAAAGCATCGAAAGTGTAACGTCTCGTGGTGGGGCTCGCTAAATTGCGCGCCACGTGACCGCAAAACGCGTGCTCCGCAGCTGCGGCGCGTTTTCGGCCGCTCCACTCCATCTGCGAGCGTTCCCGCCGGGAGCACGCCCGCGACAGTTCAATCCCGAGTTTCATTGCAGTTGAGTCCATCGGTCGCTCGACACCTACGATTTCGCCTCCGCCGCATCGGTTTCGGGCGCCTCCCTGCATTGCCATGTCAGTGACAACGGTGTAAAGTGAAAACAGGCACCGGTGCATTTTTCGTCGCTGCAACAAGTGGCATCGTACAATTTTTCGTCAGACCAATCGCGAAAAAGGAATATTTCGGCACGAAAATGGAAGGCAAACTTTTCCTCCTGCTCGGACTCCTTTCGGTTTTCGCAGTGGTTCAAGTAAGTTTGAAGAAATAAAAATATTTAGGGGAATCATACAAATTTTGGAACGGAAGGTTTTTAAATAATGATTTTGAATAATTTTTTGAATGAGAGTTTGAGATATTTGCTAAATTGGTTGAAATACATTTTTTTGTGAGACGAAGGAAGTGTTTGGTGAAATTAACAAAATATTTGGTAGAAATTTGGTAGAGATATTTAGATAAAGTAACCACAGTTTAATTGCTTGGTTTAATCGAATATTTTTGTATGTGGTATGTTAAGTAAATATTTTAGTTGAATCAACGAATGTTGCTGATTGTGTTTTTAGTTAGATTTTTGTCATTTCAAATATACCGAGTATAAAAAGGAGCGCTGCGATTGTCAGTATGTTTGTTATTCGACGGAAAAAAAGGGTTTTTCAGGTAGTCTATTTTTAAATGAAATACTCGATCCGCCAACTCGACGTACGCTCATTTCGCAACATTTCAAATTGGAAAAAGTGCAAGGAATCAATAATTTCCCGTGATTTTCAGGTGTATGAATAAAATATCGGCGCCTATTTGGAAATGTCCTGCACGGTTTACCTTTACATGCAGCGCTATCTTGTAATACTAATATTTTATAAATAATTCAGCCTCTCGAACCGAATTCATAAATAACGCATTCCACTGGTAAAATAATGCCCCTCCTCCGCCAACATATTATTTGTTGTATCGATTAAACAGTTAATTAATAAGGTCCGGCGATATTGACGATATCGTTTTCGCGCTAAATTACAGCGAAGGTATCTTCGCGCTCCGATCGTGGATTCCGCTGAAAAACTTTTCCTTTCTCGTGGAAGTTAAAATTCTTGTGTATCGGAAGTCGAAAAAATGCAACGAGGATAACTTGACACGCACGTCTATACGCCTTGCACGTTTCGTCGTCTTTGTAATTATATATGAATATGCACTCGACATCCCTTATGACTAAATAACTCGTCTGCTCTGCTCATTATAAAGTTTAATTCTTTATCTATCTCGTTCAACTGAACAGCCTTATCGAAAACTCGTTTCTCCGTCAGTTATTAGCATTTGATGCTCGATTTTAAGCAAAACCTTGATTTAATAACGACTATGGTAAACATTGTTTGTTTGTCTTTATTAACTGATATCGTTTTATGTAAAAGTTTCTTGTTCTTCGTGCAAATTCTAATATTAAAGATTTAATTAAACGAAAATGGAAGTTTATTTATTTATTCGTCACTTCATCCGCAGAATAGTAGTTCCCTGGTGAAAACAAATTTGTAAAAGTCTGCAAGTTATCTGAAAATATCTTAAAAATTCTAGTTACCTCTGAAAAACTTCTCTGAAACTTGAAGTTTGCAAAATTATACTTTTGCAGACTTTCCCAATGTAAAACTCTAAATTTTTTCATAGCTTGATAAAGTTTAACAAACTTTTCCACAGTTTTTTAAAGATTACCCTTTAAGTTTTCGTAGATCTTTTCAGAGAAATTGCCAGACTTTTACAAAATTTTTTCCCACCTTTTTTGGTAAATGGGCGCACAGAAATCGGGCCGAAATATTTGGACGAGTCATTTTCCCCCGGGCACCAAACTGCGCAAGATTTCCGCTCGGATAAAGAAAAAGGTGATTCACAACGGGAAGCATTACGTTGGGAACGTTGCGAATTTCGCGATACCATCGGCTAACGAATGCGCCGTGCACGGAGGGCTGCAAAAAGGGGGGTTGGCCGGAAGAAAAAATGGGGGAGCGCGGAGGAAGAGCCCGGCGGTTGAACCGGAAAGATCAGCCTGGTCAAAAGTCCGCGCTAATAATGCATAGGAATCGTGGGAGCGGGGCTTTATTGTGCCGCGCGTTTTTCAATAAAAACGCGAAGAAACGCCAACTTTTCCCAGCGAGCTGTTATTCCGTCGGGAGTAACAGCTTTTATGATTAATGCACGCACCGTTTCGGGACGTCTTGCCGCGGAACATTCGTTTCCATTATTCCGCTGATTACGCGATTTATTATTGACCGGCGGGGAGAAACGCGAAACAACGATCATGCATCGGCGGAAACGCGAATTCGGACGCAGAGTGCATTTAGCAGCTCGTTTAATATTCAATCCTGCGCGGTATTTCGGGCGACATGTTGTGGGTAAAAGATGGCGGTCAAGTCGCCCCGGCGAAATCTTGCGCCGAGCCGCTATTATTATATTTTCGACCGGGTAAAGTAATTTTGGCAAGCGCGGCCAAACAGGAAGCAAGGCGCGTTTTATTAGTCAAATTACATTAGCGGTTTCGAGTTACGGCACTCGTTCACTTGTCGTCAAACTTCTTAACATACTTTGCCTAACAATTGCGTCCATCTTGGAAGCAAAGAGGCGTACACCCCAAGGGAGCAGAAAGTTCAATAAAAGTTTGGCGGATGTTTAGCTGAACGTTGGTTACAGGTTTCTTAAACGTTCCAAAGGGTGTAGAAACGCTCAGGGAACCGACTATTGTCCGAGTATGGGAGGTTCTCTGATGATTTCTCGAAACGTTGTCTCAACGTAGTTAAATGTTTCACAAACATTGCCATAATTTATTTTTAATAAATTGTATAAACATCAAAAGGTTTCGTGAAAGTTTATAGAACGTTTGGAAACGTTTGCTCTATTAAAAAAAGATTTCACTCGATCGGAATCGAACTCAAGCCTTCAACGTTCCAAGAAGACACCCTAACACTGAGCCACGAGACTTATATGCAAACATGTCTTTTTTTGTTGATATCTCCCAACATACGCTTTCACAAACATATCCCACAGTCGGACATTAGTCGGTTCCCAGAATCTTTATTGACCGTTTGGAACGTTCAAGAAACCTGTAGACAACGTTCGGTTAAATGTTCGCCAAAAGTTTATAGAACATTCGGCTCTGTTAGGGCACCCATCCCGCCAGGGAACTACGCTTGACCAACTTCAATGTTCCGATTTTGCGTCACGAATGGCGCAAACGATCAATAAATAGCGAAAAGATGGTACCAACATTCTTACGCATTCAGCCTGATTTGAGAGAAAACATCAAACGGCATCAGCAGAATAGACAGTAATAATAAGATGAAAAGTGTTTCTGAATTTTATCGAGTTTGATTGAAATTGAATTGATTGAAATTGTCAGTAAGTTTGGAGTGCCAATCCCAGTAGCACAGATGGAAAATTACAATATTTTTATTTTAAATTCTCTGCTAAAAAAGATCCTCAAAATTAAGATATTGTTTGGAATATTGTTTCAAGATAATGTAAGAGAGATAATTAAATTTTATTTTTTTACATTGCATATACATATTAAATTTAATATATTTGTATAATATATAAATATTATTAAAGGAACAAAATATCAAAAAATGGGCCAAATTAACTGAAACCGGATTTCCATAAGAAAAGTGGGGGGGAGGTCCTTTAAAGTCAAATGCATTACATAAAATTATATATTTACAATTTTATTTACAATTAAATCTGTGGGACATATACTTAAACTATTTATCGCTCAACCTCAAATTCTGTTCCGTACAAAGTTTTATATTCAGCATTCTGTATCGGATTTACATTAATAAGTTGCACTAATATCTTTGATTAAATAAACCAAACACTAAGTTAAATCAACCGACCATTTCGTTAAATTTGGTAAATCCCGTAACTCAATTTCAAGGTTACCTCCCTAATAGATCATAACGTTTTAAAGACGTCTTTTGAACTTAAAGACGTTTTACAAACTTTTTTTGTTAAAAACCTTTTTCGGGTTGTGAAAACGTTTTTAAAACCTTATATTCTGTTGGGCCTAGTAATTAAATTTACAAGACAAGCTCCTTCCAGAAAAATGTATATATACTTAGGTTAATTACTTTCTCTGAGTTTACATTTCTAACCTATTACATAATTATATTACCTAAAATAGCAGAACAAATTTTGATACCCATTTTCCCGCGTTGGTACCGGAATGTCACCGAGCCCATTTTTCACTGCACAAAACACTGGTCTGATTGTGCATATCTTCACTTGCTTATTGTACCCTCGCTTGAATGCGGGAACATTGTATTTCTTTCCCTATAATTATAAATTGTTTTTGCAACGCGACTCGCAGGCGCAGCTAACAGATAAACAGGGGCGGAAGAAAAAAATGGCGCCTTGAAACAAAGAAGGGCAGTTTTTTTCGAAACGTTCGTTAGCTTCAGCTGCACCGGGCTCGTGCGTTCGTTTTATTTGCGACGTATCCTGCGCACTTGTTACATTTTTTCTCCCCGGTTTCCCTTTTGCATAAAATACGTACGTACGGTCGGGGGATACGACTGCAGGTGCGGATGCAAATGCGCCCGGTGCGCGCACAATGTAGCCACCCCGCCACCGGAATATCGCCCCCGCGTGCCCACTCGTATCAATGCTTTTTTACTATTATCATCTAATAAAGTCGCGCGGCTAGGCGCGACACATGATTAATTCATTGCCACGAACAAAAACGCGCGAATCTCCCTAAAACAACGTTTCCCGCTTAAGCCGGAAAAACATTCATTTCGAAGCTAGGCAAGTGAGAAAAAACTGGAAACACTTGCGAGAAAAGGGTCTTTTTGGAAGAAAAGGATTTGTACTCGAAAGTGAACCCTTTTCTGCAAAGGCGTTTAAAAAACGCATTAATCCACGTGGAATATACGTGGATTAATATTCGAACGAGGATTCAACGTAGATTCGGCGTCGAATCTACGAAATTTAGAGGATTTGTCTATTAGGGCGCGTATTTTTGGATGCGTTTTTAATTTGCGCCAATTTTAATTCACTTTTGGCGCGAAACTCAATCAGCCACCGACAAGAAGCGCAACTTGGGAAAGGGGAATTTGTATCCGGCTGTAAATTAATTAAGAATGGGCCAATTTCCAGTCCAACGGGTGACTTTTGATCGAGCTCGGTCGGCGCGCCGATAATAGTCACACTCTGTTGAAATTGCAACGAGCTTTGGGAAAACCCGTCTTTGATGCTTTGACGTCGACTCGGCTCCACAAATAAGTGCAGAATAGGCACGGATCTCGTTAACGAGATATTTTAATCCTTAATCAACCCGCTTCATTCACAGGATAACAAGCCGCAATTCGGCCCATTGAGACGACGCGCGCTCCCCGGCGACTTGCGTTTTTCTTTCTTTTCATTATTCATTGTCTCCAACTTTAACGCGACATAATTACGTTCGGCAAACTTGCTGCAATCATAATCACTTTACTTAACTTAACCGCCGCTTTTCGTTTACATTTTAAGCCGAACTTATCAATATAACGTTATATTAGAAATATCCGATTGCGAGAAGCGGAATCCGATTGTCACAATACTTCTTGCACTGAGAAAAATATTTCTTTTGATTCAAAAAGGATTTATAGACAATAGAGGATCATTTTTCATAAAACGAATTCCTTTTCTATCAAAAAGCCTTTTCATTCAAAAAGATATTTTTCTGAATGTAACATTTGACACAAAAATCTCAAAAATGCAATCTAATTGTTCGAAATAGAAAATCGTAGAAATAGAAATTCGATAAAAATAATGCGACTATGACAAACTGATATGAGAAGTATTCTCGTCTCAAAATTATTATTTTTACGAGTACTCCCCGAATTCGGCCGATGCGAAATATTTCACGTGCCACTTATTTCCGTTGAATCGAACCGAATAATCGTGTCAATCAGCGGATCATTATTAGCCAGCGAACCGGGTCGGGTTTGGCATATTAATAAAGCGCGGAAAATAATCGCAAAGAGACGCGTGTGCGTACTTCGCCGTTTTTCATTCGGAATCAGAGCGTCCGTTCGTCGTCGCGGCATCGCAAATTTCGTCGTTAATGTTCGTTATTGTTTGATGCACCGCGCATCCGTCGCGACCGGCGAATTTGATTAAAAGCGGCGCTCGAAATAAAGTCTTTGTTTGTCCGGTCTTTTTCGGGCGTTTGTTTTTCGTTGCGCTTTTGTTCGGAAGAATGGCTGGTTTGACGAGTGTCCGGCGAGGGTCGGCGCATAGGAAGTCACCTGCGAGGGGCGGAAAAATCGAGGAAACCGGCATGGCGCAATCCTGCGAGTCGCGGAAGTGGGTCTTTCCGGACTGCGCAGACCCTTCGCCAATGTGGGACACGTACGCGTCTACCTCCGATTGCACTTAGCTCGGCATTCTTGGGCGCTTTTTGTCGCGGTTTGCTACTTTGCGAAATTACGCCGGAACGTGAAATTAAATTTCCCAGATAAACAAGCTGAATCGACGAATTGTCGCTTTCAGGATGACCAATGAATTATTCGCGATTGAATCCAGAAGTCGAATAATAGAGAGAAGGAGAATTGAATATGTCAAGTAAATGAAACTTTAAGACGTGTAAGTGTGATGTGAGCATTTTTTTGGGCGAGCATCGAATTTCTATACTGCAAAAAATGTGGGTGCAAAATAACGTCGTAGCTAAGTTAGATTGACCCAAATGTTTCATTTTAAGACAGTATTTGTTTTCTTTCCTACCGCAAAAAGAAGATTATTTTTGGAGGAATAGGGTTTTTATTTATGAGGTGAATTTTGAAAGAAGAAATTGCAATACCAAGATTTTTTACTCTTTTTTACAAATATAAAAACTATTAAATGAACACATAGGATAGAATTGAAAATAATTGAGAATAATAAAGTGAATACTGAATCTTTTCCAAAAATTCACTTAGAAGACTTTTTTCAATTCTTTTCTATTCAATATTTTTTGCAGGGTAGAGTACTTTTTATGTTATTTAGGGAATTATACTTTTTATGTTATTTAGGGAATTACTTATTATGTTTTTTAGGGAAATAAAGTTTGTATTTACATGGCGAATTTTGAAAGCAGAATATAAAATGTCGCTTTACAATCTAGGAAGAGTTTTGACTCTGTGAAGATCCGAGCCAATATTGAAATTGGGCGTTACGAAAGGGCCGCGCGAACGTGCCAGTTCCGTAACGTCACACACATGCCACCGCAGTGAACCGTGCGGAACCGATAAAAAGATTCGATTAATTCGGGCGTGTTTCGCCGGCTCGCACCAGCGCCGACGCGAATGATTAACAAAGCTTTGTTTGCGCGCGTCTTGCGACTTATTCCGTGATTTGTGCGTTTTACGGGCGCTGCGAAAACTCAATAACGCCGGCGGAATTGTTACACGGTACAATAGCCGCTGTTCCCTTTGCCCGGGCGGAAGTCCGTATTCGCAGCCATCAACGTGTGTCTCGTTATTTCCGTCACAGCCGCAACAAATATCACTCGCCTTTTTCAACCGCGATCGATTCCCGCGCGAATATTTATTTCCGTATAATTCGCGATCCGATTCGAATCAACGATTCCGCGACTTAGAAAGTGAAGTAAAATTTACTATATCATTTGGGAAAAGTTCTTCGAAGATATACTAATTTTGTCCAAGTTGTTCCCATATAGACATCGAACGTAGAATCCACGTGGATT
>JABFPB010008478.1:0-10097 GCA_022817645.1 Ceratoteleas bidentatus | reverse complement strand
CTTCTTCGCGCATTGACACGATGCCAGCGGGAGAGAGAACGCTTCAGTTGGCGTTCGTTCTCCGGTATATAGTGTCAAGTCCGCCCTCCGGGGGGCTTTGCCTCGTCGGGTCGCGTCCGCGACCCGTTACCCAGCCCTAGAGATATAATTTTTCATTTCGATGGCAATAAACACTTTAAACTATACAATAAACACTCCGAACTGAAGCATGGTTCGGCTAGGCGGGGGAGGGAGGCGATACGTATAAATACATTCGAACTTCACTTACAGGTAAGTTCGTTTGATTTTTAATCATCATTCATTTCGGAATGATGAATAAATGGTTATTCGTCATTAATTTCAATTTGCAATGATGATTAAATCTTCATTCTTCATTCATTTCAACCTTGAATTATGAATAAAATTTCATTCTTGATTAATTTCAACTTGAATAATGAATAAATTTGCATTAATCATTCAGATTGACTTAGAATAAAAATAAACTTTTATTCATCATTCACCCACTGGTTCCGATGATGAATTCGTCCCCCGTTGGAGTTCTCGCGTGTCCCCAACGGACCTGGATGTCCGGGTCGCAAACAAAACACCTACAATCTAGTCTCGAAAAACTAATTAACTGAACAAAACAAAACAAATATTTACAATAAAAATTCAATTTTCGCGAAATAAAACATACAAAAATCATATATTGGGTCCAATCGCGCTTCACACACTCTGTGCGCTTCAGGCACTCTCGGGCCACGCCGAATTCTTAACAAAAACGAATAAATCATAATTAAATAAAAAATCAATTTAAAAGGAAACAAATTATAAAATAATCAATTCCAAAATTAACAACAAAAATTGGTGGTCCACACATACACATTCGTCCAATCGGGGGAATCGCTAGGAGCTTTGAGTACTCACCCAGGTGGAGTCGTCAGCTCTCTCTGAAATTCAATAAATTGGGAAAAGGGAGGGGGACGCGTCCCGATTTCAGTAACGAGTCTTGCGCCAATTTGCCCCTACTAAAGCGACTTTTTGACGAAGCGAACAATCGCGCGGGCACAATTCTTTGAAGTAGATAGTGACTGGTATATCTATGAATATTGACATGTGTCACAGCTATAGCATTGTTATGAATATGCATATATTTTCAACCCCTTTAGAGCCCCCTTTGATACCTCATTCGTTCCCCCGCATCCCCGACCCCCCACTCCCCGACCAATCTGATCCCCACTCCCGACTCCCACACCCGATCCCGGCCACGACCCCCACTCCCGTCCCCCACCTCCGACCATCCGCCTTTGACCACTCACGATAATTTAAACTGAAACTGTTTTTCAAGTGAGATGACGTCACTCAGACGCTGAACAAGAAGAACAGTAGCGGAACTAGGATTTGTTTTGATATAGATGCAAAACATTTAAAGGCCTAAAATAAACAAAGATAGTGAGGGGACCATGGCCCCCGTAGTTTTCTTTGTTTGATTTGCACGTTCAAATGTTTTATATCTTTATCTACGAAATACTGGATCAGCCACGAAGAAGAAGAAGAAGAAGACGACATTTGCCCGATTCAATAAAAACGTCAATTTTCACGCAGCCATATCTTTGCAACTAATGGTTCAATTTGGATGAAATTAGGGGTTTCTACTCAGTTTTATGGGGGCTACCCTATTCTGAAGTATAAAGGTATTTTTACCGTGTCTCTTGTCCAATTTTTTATGCCAAAATGCACATTTGTCCAATCTTTATAATGGACTGTAATGTATTTGACATTTACACTTTTTGTACTTAGGCAGAGGCTCTACCGCGTCTCTTTATCTCCTATAACTGTAATCCAAACAAACATTTCACAATTCTTCTAAACGAGTAAAATTCGCGGAAATATGTTATTTCAATAAATACCAAGAAATTTACTTACCAACTAATAATTAATAATTAAGTCAAACACCGAAAACAGTTGCACATTTACCACACCAGGGTCAATGGGTAACAGAACAAATGTCTATGCTTCCTACCCCTATTAGAAATCTTATATTCAAACATACAGACGCATATTTAATTATACGTGGTTTACTACACATTATTTTTAAACCGTGATGAATATATCTTTATATGTCATGTCATCTTTATACAGTCTTTATATGACTGTAACTGCCGCATTGGAAATATGAAATATGACTTATTGAGATCATGTCTTGATGGTAGATAATTTTTTTTTTCAATGAAACTTCAGCCCGTCTACTTTTTTTCCACACACTGTACTGGAAAATAAAATCTGGCAACAATGTGACGTATTTGCCTTGAGTATGACAACAGGCTGTATCATGATCGCGAGCCAGACTGTTGCCATACTGATTCCATATTGTTGCCGTCCCCTTGCCATCTCGTTGCCTGTCTCTCAGTCTGGCAACAGGATGGCAACTGTATGGCAACAGGCTGGCTCGCGTTTATGATCCAGACTTCCATTTTTCCAAGCGGAGAGGTCTCGATTTTTCTGACACGCCTACTATGAAATATTTATAATACTTTGTTCCCTTTTGACATACTTTGACATTTTGTTCTCTTTTGATCCTGGTGAGGTAACTGAGGGTTAATTTAAATAAAGCAGATCCATTTGTATTATGATTGTTAAAAATATTTTTAGTGCATTTTCTTCAAAAATAACATTTTGCTGATTTTCTGCATGTACTGCTACACAAATAACGTAATGTGATTTATTTTATAACTCAATTTTGGAGTTATTTATATTTTGTTGGTATTTTCGCAATCAGAGGTTTTCTGTTAGGGAGACCTCTAATTGCGAAAATACCAACCACCAATTTTTCCGCTTGTATATCGAATAAAAGATGTCTTAATTTAGCATCAAATAATCTAATGATGAGAGACGCACAACAATGTCTCAAACAATAATCTCATTAGAAAAATGCCATCGTGACAAAAATCTCCGAATGATAATCTCTCAGTCCACAATCTCCATGTACTAAAATTTCTCCGTTTAAAATGCTGTTATTCAAAAATCTCTCGACACAAAAATAAGTCATTTCACGGAAAATAATATAAACAGAAATAAATTATGCATAATTTTTTTGTTCATAATAATAATTGTGCTGATTAATCAAAATACAAGGAAAACGCAGAATCAGTTGAACAAGAACTATAGTTTTCTATGAAAATTGTGTTATACGGGTTCGAAAAAAGTAAGCGCATTAATAAGATATTTGATGTAAAGCCAAATGAAATGATAGCGGGAACAAGTAAATATATATATGTTGCATACGCTGTAAGTAAAGTTTTTAGCGTCAGGGATTTTTGTGATGAGAGCATTTTACGTCAGAGATTTTTTAGAGAGAGATAATAATATAGTGAGATATTTACTAATATAGTGATAGATTTGTGCAATGAGAGATTGAGGTATGGTCCATCAATGACGATACTAGGTATAACGTTGCAAGTTGTTGACGGTGTAAATTGTACTAGTATACCTATATTCATGAATCATGATGTAAGCGAGAAAATATTATCCTTTTGCGGGACTCAGCGTCAATAAGTCGGGGATTCACAACAAGAGATTAACAAGTGATAGAGAATCTCTTAATAATCTAATGGTTAATATGCCGCGAAAGCTAGTTGTATTCTTAGTTATTCTGAATTCTTACAAAGTTTTCGATGAATCAGCCAGAACCGTATAATATCCTGACGAGGAAGTGGCTTCGTGAGGATTCCTTCAAGTTGTTGATGGCTCTCGGTCCGTGGCTTGCATGTGCTGTCGAGTAGTAGTGCTCTAAGTAATGATTGCATGGAGCTTGTTGGTCGGGTGGTTATTTGGATGGCAGAGGCTATACCTGCGATTGACCTGTGAAATAAAAAAGTATTGGCTTGTCGTAAATTGTATTGCATAGAGTAAGGTTTAAATCTAATAAATTTTGCCGTATGTTTATACTAAGTTCCGACAAGATCGCGGTGCCGGAGGGCTCGAGTGACATCAAAATTTTGTTGTGTTCCTAAGTACTCTAACGGTTCTACGGACTTGGTTTTGTTAATCCAAAAATACACAGAAGAAGCAATGTTTTCTTGTCTCGGGGCGGCATATCCACATTTCCGCCCTGACGGGCGGAAACACGGACTGCCGACTCCCTCATAAGGAAAATTATCGTACACGACCCGGGGGGGGGGGGAATTTCGATTTCTCTCACTTATTCCTTGCAGAACTCGGATTCGCCGCGTTCCGCAAGAATTACGAAAATCCCTCCCTAGTGGTGTAATGTACTATTCTATTAGTTGTTATTTGACAGATATAATGTAATTTAATTGATCTCCATTTGACTTCGAAGGCAATGTCGCAGTCGAGCCATATGCTGAAATTTTTTATCGCTAGTTACGCGGCAAATGTATTACACGCATTTTTTAAACTACCCAGGTAGAAATTGCCGGGGTCTTGCCGACGCTGACTACCTGGACGGGCCCGGCTTAGTACCGTCAAGCGACCCCGGCTAGAGGTCGGATTGGGACTATGTCCAAGCCCGCGCCGGGCCCGGCATCCTACCTCGTGCCGGGCCCGGCATCCGACTCCCATGCCGGGCCCGGCATCCGACCCCGCGCCGGGCCCGGAATCCGACCCTTTCCCGGACCCTTGGCGAGGCCGAATGCCGGGCCCGGCACTGGATCGTAAGCCAGGCCCTGCACGAGGTCGGACGAAAACCCCCCCGAGTATAATTTGTTATAGAGGTTCTCTGTGAAATAAAAAGGTAACCAACATGACACTGAAAATGTATTTAATTATAAACATATTATAATAATTAACATCTGCGTGATTGAACAATGTAAATAAATAAATATAAATAAATATAAAGTTAATTAAGCAATAAATAAATATAAAGTTAATTATTGTTCGCACTTAGTGGTACTTTTTTCACCTACATTCGATGGGCGGTTCTTATTACTGCCAGAATGGCCCAAGAGAGCCAGCGGCTCAATCTGGAAATAATTTTCCCTTCGGAAAATTCAAATTTTTGGATTAGGACATCTGCAAAGCAATGAAAAATAAATATATTATTAAACATAGCTTATTATAAGTTATGTTTATATATATTATAATATGCGCAAAAAGACACAAAACCTTGCATAATTTTGAAAACCTCTGTTGAAGAAAAACTTTTTTTTGAGTTGCCCCTGTCTTCCTCCCGCATTCACTGCATAGCCTTTGCACGTTGTCGGTTATTATATCCGTTAGTATAATTGCTCTCATTGCGTCTTCCATCTTGTCAGAAATTCCACATTTTAGTGTAACGTATTGTACCTGTAATGATTAGTGGGATTATTTCGGATAAATACATATAATTCGTGTTAGATGGAATAAATTGTTCGTAATATTTTTATGTAATGATGTTGCAACTTACAAAAGCTGATTTTGAATTCGCATTGTCACATAATAATGTATTTAATTGATAAAATCACGCAATATCGCCGCAAGGTAACGCTATGCCGATGTCTTGTTTCACATCCAATGTACTTTTATCTCCCGAGTGTGTATTTTTCTTCAATTCGGACGTTATATCGGTATGCATTTTATATCGTAATACTTTTCTTCGCACGTTGAACAGCTGATAAGCATTCTTCTCTCGCTATAACGATACGCTGCTGCAGAATTGAACCTGAAATGAATTATGTTCCACAGAATGAAACAGAAAATAATGTAATTATTATCTCCGTACACGCAACGAACGATATATAGCTCACCTAATTCTTCCAAAGATGAAGCTATTCGTAACTGAGTACGATCTGAAACAGAAAGTAACTGTTGTAGCACGCGTTTGAAAAAGAAATATTTGTTATCAGTTTGTTGGACAACGTTTGTGAAAAAAGTACGCATGAATGCCTTGGAAAGAAACACACAGTTACCGTTATTTTTGTGCTGTTCCCGTTTTCCCGCTGGCGTCCCTTCTGCTTTCAGGATCTCTCCTCCAGACGTCTTCCGTTTATTGCCGGAGGAGGTGTACACTTCGATGTTGATGCTGATAAATCGAAGTATTTATTATTTGTTCCGAAACATAATTAATGACATTTCATGACATAAATGCGTTCATAATGACCATCCAAAAATATTTCAACATAATAACCTTCTGTTTGTCCATTCTTCCCGGTAGACGGGGTAGAGTGAGCCATATCTGGTGCGACGTCATTATGCACGTTCAATTTTTACGACATGCGTCTGTGCGACTACGGACGTTGGTTTTTCGGGTACTGCAGAAAATTAGGCAACAGGTCGTAACTGGAGCCACTCTCAATTTCGGATGAATGGTAACTTCGTTGCAGTCTCTCCATTGCCTTATGATAACTGCCTGTAAATTATAACTACAGTAATACTGACTTTTCACTCCATTTATAAACTTGCGATTACATTTCAAAAAAATCTATAAAAGCAATGTTTAAAAGGAGTCAGTCTGATGTTGAAGGTATTGTTCGGGAAATTTGCGAAGCGGTTCATCGGTAGTGTAACAAGACTCTGAAGGAGTTTCTATGTTACAGTGACAATGTAGCGACCGGTTTGCATTTAGAAAAATAATTCTTCGTAACAGCAGGACTTAATGTGATTGTTTCAGATTTTCGGCCTGTGCCGTGTATGATATAACAAACTTTACAATTACGTCTTTTATCATATGTACTTACGAACAAGATGCATTTTCAGTCCTACTTTTGCGTCCAAGTTTTGAAATTACTTTGACGCAATTGTAGGGAACTAAAGAAATAAATTGCGTTTATGTTTCTTATATCATTCCGCCGGTTTTTTCAATATATGAATAACTTCGTATGTTCGGTACAATGACATTATGTTATACAGTTCAAAAAAACATTCAATTCATTTGATAAGCATACATTTATGAATAGGTGGCGTTATTGTCAATGGTGTAATTACATTTAGTTTAAACACTCAGCATTGCAATACAGTCAGGGTTGCACGACAGTGTGCATGAAATGTAGTACCAACTAACCTATCGGACATTGCGCACATCTCTCACCTTGTATCGGTTAGGCTACTTGGGAATTTCAATGAACGTCTGATAATAATCCGATTTTCCGAGAAAAGAAACCAGACTCATAATAGTTCAACATGTCCAGTACCGCTCGATCTCGGAAACAGAGATTTCTGAAGAAGTGAGAACCAGACGAAGAAGGTAAAAAAATACCCTTTTTATGCATAAACAATTGAATGTGTTACACGTTTGTCTTTCCTGAAATATTGAAAGATCGACATGTTTTAATGCTACATTACAATTATTAATATTTCACAGCGAACTATTGTTCCAAAGAGATCAGTTCCAATTATGGAGAAATTCATTTGTCTCCGGAGAATAATGCAACTCTGCCTGTGGATTATCCTGCTGTTCCAGATCCTAACCAACCTCAGCAGAGTACCTCACCAAGTTTGTCAATTAAAATTCGACATTGCAACATCAGTGGGAGAGTAAAAGTACAGTCACATAATTGTTACTTGTCATTCAATTAACGTTAACATATTTACAATGAAGTAGTTTTTCACTTAATGTCTAAAACTATTATTGACATAAATATAGTTGCCATTTCAAATTATGCAGAATTATTAAACAAATTAACGTAATTTTTTCAATTATGCATTTCTGATGCAAAGTATGTGCATCACAATGTGTTTCTTCGTCAATGTTGAGTTTTGAATTAATATGTAATGTTTAAAATTGAACTCTTTAATGTATCAACCGATTGCAGGTAGATAGTAACACCGTTATTGTAATCGGAATCGTACTATCACGAATTTCAGCCATTACACTTACTTGCTTACTAAACTTCGATTCTTGAAATGACAACTTCATATCAAATTTATTAATCCATTACTTGTTAATGCCCCTATGCATTTTCTTAGTGGAATGCAGCAGCAGTAACAGTGATCAGCGATCGATGAGTTACTCCTTCGTCGGAAGTGCCGACATGTTCGACAGTGAAGAGGAATTTGCCAATCAATCGTTTCTCCAAAATAATTAAGACGGAGTAGAAGCACTGAGAGTGTGCACAGTGACAGTGCTGACAAATGCGAAGATGAAGAGAGTGGGCAGTTGAATGTAGATGACCGAATCTACATTCAACTGAAGGCGACATCAAATCAAAAGTAAGGGCTTTAGTAGCCAGAAACATCGGTTCTGTGACGCAAAAATTTGTTGACGACTTTTGCTAGTATTACGAAGTGAAAAATACGATGTACCAAAAAGTAGCAAAACTCTTTTGAAATCGAACAAAGCTCCAACGAATATAAAACCGATGTTGAATAGTCATACAACTTTTGAGGAATATACGTATTTCGGAGTAGAAGCAAATTTACGTTACGTAATAAGTCCTGAGGTGTACACTGATCCTGAAATTAATCTGCTAATAAATGTTGATGGCGCCGAAATTTACAACAAATGCAAAAAACATGTGTGGCCTATTCTGGGTATGGTGTATCATAAACATTACGTTGCTAAGCCGTTCCTCATAGCCATATATTATGGAGAGTCGAAACCTAATTCAGTTACAGAATTTTTTAACAGTTACAGAATTTTAACAATAACAAATGTCACGTATCTCCTGAAAATCAGGGCATTTGTTTGCGACACACCAGCTCGTGCATACTTGAAGAAATGTAAAGGCCATACCGGTTATTTTGCGTGTGAGCGTTGTGAGGTTCAAGGTACTGTCAACGAAAATTGTATTGCGCAAAATAAAGCGAAAAAAGTAAAGAAAAGAAATATTGTTTTCACCGACATACATTGTGCAGAGCGTACCCATGATACTTTTCGCTTAAAAAGTCAGCCTGAACACCGTGTCGGTGACGAAGATTGGCCGTTGATGGATTTCTCCTGCTTTGATATTGTTAAAGATGTCTTGCTTGACTCGATGCATCTTTTGTGCTTAGGTATCAAAGAACGTTATGGACAGTTTGAAGACCCTGACACAAGTGGAACAATTGAATTTACAAGAAATGTTTAACATTATATCAAAAGACATCCCAGATGAGTTTCAGCGGAAAACCTTCGATATATCTGACATGTGTAATTGGAAAGCGACTCAATATCGGTTTTTCTTATTGTATGGGGGTGGACTGTTTCTCAAATCATTTTTTAACACCGAGAAATATAAACATTTCCTGCTTTTGTTTGCTGCATGTCGTCTACTGCAGGATAATGTAACATCAGTACCGCAGGCAAATTATTCTAAAATACTTTTACGAAAATTTGTGGAATCACTTCCAAGATTTTATACTAAATCCGTTGTTTCAATTTTCAGCATTCGCGTTTGAGGATTGTATCGGGTTCTTAAAAAAATTGGTTAAAATAACATCAAAACTAATTGCTCAAATTGGAAAACGTGTATATGAGCTGAAAACAGGAAATGTACTATCAGCTGAAGATCGGTATCCACTGATACACATAGTAAAACGACGAGAAAAGGAATTGATTTGCATAGAAGTTGGAAATTGTATTGAAAAAGAGAAATTTGGGAGCGTAACTGTAACGACGAAACATCCCAATAGCACTGTTCTGATGCGTAACAACGACCGGGTTAATGTATTTTACCCCTTTTTGGGCTGCGCATACATGAATGTTGGATAAGTTCGAAGAATTAAATTGTAACCGAGTATGGATTAAATGGACATTATTATTATATCGTTTTTAAATACACACATTACACCTTACATACATTAGACTTATAATGTTACCTTAAAACTATCTTTCAACTAATCCAGGGTCACCACAGGAACTAGATGGGGGTATACCGAATAATAAGATGGAGGGTTGTTTGTGTCGGGTCGCAGATAAGGGTGGTCCGACGTGATGGAAGTTGGGGCGACGGACTGGGTGCGATTTCAAGAGAGGAAACAGGGGCAGGTGCAGGGGCTGGTTCAGGAGTGGGAACGGACGGGGGTGGAGTGATAGAAACGGCACGAGGGGGAGATCTGGAGCTGTGGGGGGATTTTCGTCTGATTCCGAACCAGATTCGGATTCCGAATCTGACCGGGAAGAATCAGTCTCCGATGACGAATCGGAAGCCGATACGGAGGCTGACGAAGCCTCTGACTCAGACCCGGATGAGGATCTCGAACTT
>JABFPB010008477.1:0-10105 GCA_022817645.1 Ceratoteleas bidentatus | reverse complement strand
GGAGGAAAACTACGTGCCTATGGGCACGAGCGTCTTCCTCGAGGTCAGAAGAAGCTCGGAAACTGAATAGCACAAAAAAATTTTTTCGTGTCAAAAACGTTTCTAACTTCAGCCACATAGAGTGTTTCTGCATAGAAGATTTTGTAATTTTGTTAACATGCCTGCCTGATTCCACATCTCTTATCGTGTAAATATAAAGTCGGATTTTTAGTTCCCCCGGTTTAAATAACAAACAGAAAATTCATATTCACATATACATATTTGTAACGTAAATATGTGTAACGTGAAAACTAATTGCCTCTTAATTGAGTTCATATATTAGTTAGTCTAGGTTTGTAATTAATGAGTTTTTTTCATTTCAATACAAAATTGCCTCTTCACTGATTTCCCATATTTTGTATGTGTAGCTTTTAAATTAAAGAATTTTTTATATAAACGTATAACGACTAATCATTGGTAAAATTTCTTGACTGTTGACTGCCACGAGAAAAGTGGGATGACCTTAGCTTTGCCTCGTCTCTTTCTTACATTTGTAAAGTTATTTGAAACGCGAACAAAATATCAAATAAATTTTGAAATTTAAGTTAGAATACTTGTATCCTGTTAAAATGGAGAATATCTTGTTAGTGTCTGTATGCAATTAAAGGGTATTTTGTCACTTAAAAATGAAATTGTCTCTTCACTGATTTCACATATTTTGTATGTGTAATTTTGTAATCGATGGGTTAGTTCAAAATGAAATTACCTCTTCGCAGATTTCACGTATTTTCCCGCGGGAAAAAAAATTAGTTTGGATATAGTATGGTAAGCGTCTGGTTTTCTAGTATGGTTGTTATCTGGATGCAATCTGGCGATAGTATTGAGCTAATCTGGATGCAATCTGGGAATAACATGAGAACGATCTGCATATAATCTGGCAACAATCTGGATACAGTCTTGGAAGCTATAGCCAGCGAAGTAAAGTAAGAGTCTGGGTCAGGACAGGAGCCAGACTGGTGCCAGATTCCAATAAATAAACTACGGGTATGGATGCAGTATGGATGGAGTCTGGACGGAGTCTGGATAGAGTCTGGATAGAGTCTGGACGGAGTCTAGATGCACTCTGAATAGAGTCTGGACTTAATCTGAACGTAGTCTGGATGATAGCTGGACTGATTCTGTATAGATTTTCATCGGAGTCTGCATGCATTCTAAATATAATCTGGACGTAATCTGGACGTAGTCTGGATGAAGCTGGACGGAGTCTGGATGGATTCTGGACGGAGTCTGGATGGAGTCTGGACGGAGTCTGGATGGAGTCTGTATGGAGTTTGGATGCATTCTGAATACAGTCTGGAAGTAATCTAAACGTAGTCTGGACAGAATCTGAATGGAGAATGGACGCAGGCTGGACGACATCAAGATGAAGGTAGGAGGGAGTCTGGAAGAGGTCTTGTATGATGCTACCGAAAACTTATTATTTCCGAAAACTTCTCTGCCAGATATCCAAAACAGGTGCCATCCTTATCAAAAGCTTTAACAAACTGCTTCGTGAGACCGAGTTTGATATGGAGAGGTAGGAGCAGAATATCTATTGGAGCAACTAAGTGTTTGCGAATGTTTTTAGACCCTGGAATAACATTGGTTACATATGTACTTGGCCATACTTTCTGTTTATAGTGATTCTTTCTGTCTCTACTATCCCATAAGCATAAGAAACAGGGATTTTTCGTGAATCCCTATTGCTGTCCAAAAGTCAAGGTTGAAAACTTAAGATCGCAGCAGACTTTCCGTTTGTGTTCTGCGTACTTTACTTTTTCCAATACTACTTGTAAATTCTCTTACGTTTCTATCAGCTTCGTTGAGAGGGCTATTGGAATAGGTACAAACGAATTCCCGTTGTGGAGAAGAACAGCTTTGAGACTCTATTTGGAACTGTTAATGAAAAGTCTCCACTCTTCGTCTGTATATATATTCGGTTACAACTCACCTATCAATCCTTTCACATCCAAACAGTATTTCAATGAAACTGCTTCACCTTTAGCACAGAATTTTCAAAATTCTTTCTCTCTATTGCCATATATCGAAAATTTGGTTTGTTTTGACAACAAGTTCTTTTTTTCAATGTTGCGGCTAAATACTCGGCTCCATCTTTCGTTAATCCCACATTTTGAATGTCCAATTCAAAATGATAGTCCAATTCAAAATGATATCTTTCAATTCTTTTTGATTAAAAGATTCTGGAACTTTCTTCTGACCTTCTGGAAAGTATTCGTCATCTTCATTATCAATTTCACTTTCTTCTTCGGCACTTTCATCAATTTCCATTCTCTCTTCCGAAACCGGCTCAGACCATTATGTCGGTTCCTGGACTACAGTTCACTCTGCGAGAGTAGATGGTTTGTTTACCGAAGGAACATTGACGTAAACTATTTTATTTTTATTGGTTCAGTTAAAACATGGTTCAGACCATGTCATAAGTTTTGTAAATTTCTCTCTCTCTCTCGAAAACTGCTCTCGTTTTCGGCATTCTTCCCATCGTAAAATTAGTCTACAACTATTTCAATCTGTATGAGGTACCCAGTTCATATCTTGATTAACTACCTCCAAACCGAAGCAATCTTTATACATAGCTTTCAGCTTCTCCGATTTGGAAATCCCTTCTATATTTGGAAACTTCAAACCCCCCATAAACATAGCAAAATTCATCGCTGCTTTTATTTCACTCGTGATTACTGGACTGCTTTCTTGTAGCATTATACTCAACAGAAGCCAAGTTTCCCACCACTGTAGAGCTGCAGTAGCTTGATGACGATGCCTGCGAGCTCGCTTTCCACCCTGATCAGACGCCGATACTAGGGTTCCGAATCCCTGCATCTTAATATTTTTATCGCCCGTGGCTGCCATGTTGGCATGCAACCCGTTTACCCAGGGAGTTAGCCAGCGTGGTTCTGTTACCCACCATCACCACGTGGAGGTACCCTGGTTACAGGTACAGACAATACAATTCAAATACTCTGCTTCCATCTCTCTTAGTGTAAATCGAGAAGAAATTATAGTTAACGTTTACCAGAATAATTTGGTAATCGTTACAAAATAGTGATGAACATACCCGTCTGGTGAGTTGAAGCATGTTTTATTGCAACCAATTGCAGAATTCTAGGAATAGTTACACATTTTTTAATGGTTACAATAAAACATGCTTGGGCTTACAAGAGTAGCATTTATGAGAAAAAGTATTCTTCGTGTAATGAACCAATTTGTTAAATCTCTGGATATGTATGAGAGCAGTTTTGGATATATTGCGAAGAGTTTCCTGAAATAAGTGACTCAAAGCAGAAAGAGGTATGACAGTTTTAGCGTAAAAATGAATGATGTTGAAAAAGCAGCAATCAAAAGAATGATGATTACCAAAACTTGGTTAAGGAATTGTTGGAAACGAGGGAAGGAGTGATGTAACTATGAAGAAGATTAATGTTGGATATTTCAGTGGGGCTACGAGTCCAAAAATCAGTAAAGAAAGGACAGTCGTTTCACAGATCATGGGATGATAAATGAATTCGTTCCACAAGTAAAAAAGAAGCAGTAAAATAAAAACCTTACGAAACGACACCTCTTATGAAAACTAGGATAATTCAGATCATCGTTGTAAAATGGGATAACTCAATAAATACTTGTAAAATGAGTTACCTCAAACAAGTAGTTGTAAAAGGTATAACTCAAAAATACGTGTAAAAGGGGTTAACTAAAAAAACTTGTAAAAGGGGATAATTCCAATAAATCGTTGCCCTAGTAGAAATGCATTCCGGGCTGCAGCGGGGCCCCGGCCAGGTCATTTCGGGTCCCATCGCGGATGCCGGATCAGGGCCAGATCGATCATGTAACGTATGTTTCGGCCGGGCCTCGAATTCGGGCCCTGGCCGGGAAACCCGACCGGGCCCCGGAATGGATACCATACCGGTCCGGGGAATGGAGAGCTTACCGGGTCCCGGTCAGTACTCCATTCCGGGGCCCGACGGGGTTTCCACATTGGAGCTCGATTACAAACTACGCTCTGGCGTGGCTACCCGGTCGGGGCCTGATTGGGTTTCCATTCCTGGCCTCAGACGTGTTTCCCGGTAATCTCCAGAATTCCGGCCCTTCAGGAACATGCGTTACATAATCGATGTGGCCCTCATCCGGCTTCCGCGTCGGGGCCCTTAATCGGCTTCCGCGTCGGGGACCTTAACCGGCTTCCGCGTCGAGGCCCTTAACTGGCTTCCGAGTTGGAGCCCTTAACCCGCTTCCGCGTCGGGGCCCGAGATTGCCAAAAAATTTTCTCGGGTTTATATTCCGGGGCACGGTCGGCCTTCCATTCTGGGGACCGGTCGGCCTTCCATTCTGGGGACCGGTCGGTTTTCCATTCTGGGGACCGGTCGGTTTTCCATTCCGGGGCCCGGTCGGGTTTCTATTTCGGGGCCCGGTTGGATTTCCATTCCGGGGCCCGGTTGGATTTCCATTCCGGGGCCCGGTTGGATTTCCATTCCGGTGCCCGGTCGGATTTCCATTCCGGGGCCCGGTCGGATTTCCATTCCGGGGCCCGGCCGAATTTCCATTCTGGGGCCCGCGGCATGTTTCGACCCATCTAGTAAACAATGGTAAACACAAAACGGAAACAGGTGATTTTTCGCGATTTAAAGAAAAACTGGAGGGGGTTGCGTAATTCTTGCTTCGGATTTGGATTCAACGCATAAAAGTCCATAGGGACACATGTGTCAAGTCTTTTGGTTTGACAACTTTTTTTGTGTACCGGCGTTTTCAGAGCTTTTCACAGTTTTTCAGACTTAAGTTCCAGAATCCGTAATTCTGTGAAAAATCTCTGAAACTATCTGAAAAGCTCTCAAAATCTGTGAAAAAGTCTGATAGTATTATTAAAAAAATGGCATAGATGGGACTCGAACCCACGACTTGTGAAGCAAAATTCTTGAAGTATTACCACTTGGCCAAAAGTGTTATACAATTAAGAGTGATCCAAAAGATTTACCTGAACTGGACGTTTTTTCTAGTAGATTAAGAGTTTTTCAGAGAAATACGAACTCTGTAATTTAAGTCTGAAAAACTCTGAACATCTCGGAAAATCTATCATAATTGGAACTGTCAGATTTTCAGAGTAATTCTTTGAGTTTTTCAGATTATTGCAGAGTTTTTCAAAATAATTTTCAGACTTTTGCAAAGTATTTATTTCTACAAGGATTTATAATATGAATTGCCAGAATTTATATGTATTTCCATATAAACATTGGTTTGTCATACAAAAGTACATGTAATTTTAGACAGTTATCGGACAGAAACCGCATACATATTTATACAATTCCTATAAGTATTTTTCAACAGGGAACGTTAATTTTTACTGTATTTATCACATACATAAGTCGCTCGAGCCCGATGGAAATTTCCATCCAGTTTCAGGATATTCCCGGTGTGACTTTCAAGCGCCATGTTGGATGAACATATCCTGGAACCCAAAGAAAATTTCAGTTTTCAGGCAAGATTTTTTGACGGAACTATCCTGGAAACCAAAGGAAATTTTAGTTTTATCTGAATATTCTAAGTAAATATCCTCGAATCCATTGGAAATTTCCTTTTTTAGTTTCAAGCGAGAATGTGAACGGAAATATCTTTGAATCCAAACGAAATTTCTGTTGTTTTGTTTCAATATAATTTTGAACGGAAATATCCTCGTGTGATTTGGGCCAGCGCTGGGCATTCATATAGTACTGTCCTTGGCTCAGCGCTTTCCCTGCAGAGTCTGCACATTTTTTGAGGTGCAAAAGGTCCAAAATCTAGCTTGAAAGTAATCACAGAAATTTCCTTTGGGTTCCAGGATATTTCCATCCAACAACATACTTGAAAGTCACAACGGAAATATCCTGGAACTCGATGGAACTTTCCATCGGACTCGAGCAACTTATGTGCACGAAAAATACGGTAAGAATTAACGTTGCCACTTTGGCTCGGTGGTAAAGTATTTTCCTGCTAATTGTGGAGTTGGTAGTTCAAATCTCGGTACTGGCCTATTAAAAACGTGTAAATTTATTTTTTTCAAAAAAATATATATAACATTTTTTGATAATCTGACCAAATTTTGGACAGAAATTTCCTTCGAATTCCAGGAAATTTCCTTTGTAAGACCAAACGGAAATTTTCTTCTCATTCCAGGGTACTTTCGTCCATAATTTCAGTGGAAATGTACAGGGAATATTGTTGACACATTTTCTATCAATTCCGTAGGGGTTTCCCTTCAACAGAATTACCAGGAACTTTTAACGCCGGTAGACAGTTTGTAGCTTTGTAGACAGCAAAATTACATTAGCTTTTTATTTACTTTTTTTACCTTTTACTTAGCGTTTTATTTTTACTTACAAAATATGTTTTATGCGAAACTATTGTATTTCTTTTAAAGTTCAAGATTAACTAATCTTGAACTTTAAAAATCACCAATAAACATAATGCTATTGCAGCTAATCTTTAAAGTTTAATAGCTCGAAACCCACACCGTGAAATTTAATTTCGATTGTCACTATCAAGTCAAAATATAAATACTTACATGGTCAAAATGTACCGTCATGATAGTGAACAACTGACTGAAGTTGTCTAACACACGATCGTTTTGAAGGTCGCATCTGCATGGATTGTGTCTGTCCTGAATTTTGTTGTGAATGAAGGGTTCACCATGACGAGGACTTCCGATCCATCTGCAGCCTCGCCATGAATAGCATTCATTGCGCCATCACTGTAAGACAGTATGCTTTGCCATTTTAGATCCGTCGCCGCTAATTCCTTGAGTTCCACCATACTTTTGGGTACTGTTGTTTTAAATTTCTTTCTCCATCTGTTGATTTGTGTTTCAATGTCGACAAGAAAAGCTCCGCTTCTGGGTGAATATAGAAACATAATACCAAACTTGAGTCTGTGCGTATATAAGTGTAATAATTTTATATGTCGCGCTGAGAACTAAAGTGAATTAACTCATTCCCTGCTATAAGGATACAGAAGAATTCGTTTTGTGTCTTCCCGAATCCTCATAACAGAAACGGGCTAACTATTTAGTTTTAGCAGAAACGCAATGGAAAATTATGCAAGCAAAAATGCATTAAAAGAAGTTAAGAGCAAAAATGCGACGGGGATAAGTTACACAGATGTCTAATTCGTTGCTATATTAAATCTGTGAAAATAATTTCGCAAATAATGTTTGAGAAAAAATGTGACTTTATCACTGGCTGATGAAAAAGTAAGCACTTTTAACATCGCAGAAAAATGTTATTATTGTTTAAAACGTTTTTCCTAGTTATGTAGACAATTATTATTGTTATAATGAATTCCCTTATGCCAACATTCTTTTGAAAACTGTTTATGAATGGGTTTATACTTTTGAATCGTAACAATGTACAGTGTACTCTACCATTAGACCCATTTGATTTCACTCTTTCACTCCAATAATATTTTGCAACAGTAAAAAAATTAACTAAGTTCACTAAGACTTAGTTCATTTTTTTAGATAAAGACTTTATTATTTATTATACATCCTAAGATGTAGGATTTATTATAATGTAATAAATGATGACGTCACAATATGACATTTAATAAGAAAAAGAAGATGACGTCCCGCGTGAACAAATTAGTCCGAATATAGTATGGTAAGCGTCTGGTTTCCTAGTATGGCTGTGATCTGGATTCAATCTGGCAACAGGATGGAACTAATCTGGATGCAATCTGGGAACAACATGGGAACAGATTATTGCAAGATTACATCTGGATGTAATCTTGCAATAATCTGGATACAGACTTATAACGTTCCGTTACGAAACAATTACCCTTGTAGGTGAGTTACCTTCTGTCGGTAAATCACCCTCCAAGGCGGTGGGAATTCGTTACCCTACACGTAACGGCATCTAGTTCAACGTAGGTCAACTACTCTCGCGTGTAAATTTCCGTTCAAACATCTGACAGCTTGAACGCAACATTCATTTGGAAACCTTTTTTTCTAATTTTTGAGCAACAGTGCCAAACGGGTAAATGCGGATGCGGTATGAGCCCAGAACTATTTTCCTGTTTAATTTTTTTAACCCAAATATTGTGTGGATGGAAAACCAACCACAAACATGTACCCTGTTAACGAACAATATGTGTTGTCTTTGTGAACAAAAGTGATGAAAACCACAAAAACATGATGTAATGAGTGAGAAAAGGAAAGTGAGACAATACAGCATTTACCCAAATTGTTCAAACTAATCCAAACAAATACTTTTATTTTATACACAATTCTCATACAAAAATGGTTGTTGACAAAATGTCATTAACCAGTGTAAATTAAGCAAAGATAACCTATATGTAAATAACGATTATTAACAAGTAATTTGGCTCAAGGGAGAGAGGGAGGAATTGCTTCTAGAGCATTCTACGCGTAATAGTGATTCCGTAATAGTGATTGCGTAATCTTAGAATGTTCTAGAAATTGAAGATTCCCTAACAGGTTGACTATATTGTGGGGCGCGCGATTTTGAATATACGGCCCTGACTCGGTGGGGTTCGCGACCGCGTTCGCGCCGCGGAATAGCGGATTACCCGTAATGCAAGTCAGTCTCGGATTAGCCGCCACACGGAAGCCACCCACTCTTGTTCCCCAGTCAGACTCCCCCCCCCCGCAAGTTTTGTACCTTTTCGACTAATGAAGTGCTGTGTGCGGCGCAGCTGTGAATTGAGAGAGAGATCTGTATTTTTCTCGATTCTCACCCGGGAATTGTACTTACACCCACGATTGAAATGACCTTACCGACTTCTCATTTGTTGACAAAATGTTAATAATTATATTGTAGGGAAGTAGTCACACTAATTCCTGGACTTACTTCCTTAAGGGGGTCTCCTCCTAATTCTGGTCGAAAAAAGCATGTTTTTCAAGAATTTTTTTCTTGCGGCTGTTTGAAAAAAAGTGAAAACGACACTTTTTTTCAAACAGCCGCCATTTTGTCAATTATTGACCAATTTCACCTGGATTAGGTCTTTGCTCCAATAAATTTAGTATAGAATCCAATTTTCAAAGACGCTTGCGTTTCAGATTCGAGGGACGACCGGCAGATTTCCGCCAGATGAGCCGTGAGCAGAGTGGACGTCCGCGATGTGGGCGCCATCTCCCGGCCGGAAGTGACAATTTTGCCGTGAAAAAATTCTCATTTGTTGACAAAATGTTAATAAATAACATGCTCAAAACCCGGATTGGCTATCATTTACCCGGCGCGAGAAAAAAATTCTTGAAAAACATGCTTTTTTCGACCAGAGTTAGGAGGAGACCCCCTTAAGAAGTGAATAATAAATAACAAATCATATGATGAGCGCTATGATCCAGTGCTCTCAGAGCCCTCCCTACACTCCGCCGGCCGAGCGAAGCCGATCCTCGTTCGGGTCTCGAAAGGTGATCGGGTCTCGCCGGCGGAGTCGAACGGGGATCGAGTGAGGGAGGGAACAATCGAACGTGGAATTCGGGTTCGATAGAAATGTCGCGGCAAATACGAACGTTTGAAATGCAAAGAAAAGTGTTGGCATTTCTCACTGAACAATAAAAGCACGTAAATTAATGTTTTTTCAGCTTTATTCAATATTCAGCATTAAACAGCAAAAAAATATGAAACGATATTTATTTTTTTTTTTCAACAAACAACAAAGGGTCAAACTTGATAAGATACTTTCGAACATTCGCTAACAAAAGCTGCTCCTGCGGGACGCGCGATCATTTCTTTGAAGGATTATTTTTTTTTACAATATATCAAACTGAAATCATTTCTAGTAGAAATCATTTTATAAGTTCAAAATAAAATTAATAGTAGAAATTTTCTACTATTAATTTTATTTTGAACTTATAAAATGATTAAAAAAATATTTAAATATAATAAATTTTTTTTTAATTGTTTTTTTTCTCCACTTGAAATTTAAAGGATTTCTTTCTACTTTTTTTGTCTAACTAGTAAATTAATTGTGACAGTCAATCAATTTGTAGCGTTTGTTTATATGAATATTGAGTAAGAATTCCTGAAGTGGACCACGAATTTTCCTTTAGTCGAAAATATTTAAGAAAAACAGATATTTGTAATGT
>JABFPB010008476.1:0-10107 GCA_022817645.1 Ceratoteleas bidentatus | reverse complement strand
GTCACAGCCGGATTATCAGTAGAAAAATCAGGAAGACAATCCTCTTGTAACGAAAACATAATTTCTAAGAGTGTATGCACTAATGCCCCATATTTGTTGGAGCAGCTATGAACTTCTCAGCATGGATTATCAACATGTTTCCGCCTGTCAATTTCACACAAACTCCTGCAGCAACTACAAAACTCTGTTAAACCCTATTTATCAATTTCAACATTACATGACTTCAAATTCTCAATTGACACTTTCAAATTTCAGGCGTAAACGACGGAATTTCAGTAAGCAAGCTTCCGAAATTTTGAACGAGTATTTTTATTCTCATCTGAGCAATCCATATCCCAGCGAAGAGGCAAAAGAGGAACTGGCTCGGAAATGCGGCATAACCGTTAGTCAGGTAAGAAACCATACTGACATATCTGATCAACGTACAAGTGGTTGCTTCCCAGTTACGAAATGAGGGTCGTTTTTAAAATCCTGACTGTTTCAAAGTCTCAAATGTTTCAAAATCCCGACTGCTCCAAACGAAGTATTCCCCATGAGAACATAACGTTCTTAAAACGTTTTCAGAAGATTTCAGAAGTTCTAGAAGTTTTACAAACGTACTTGCACAAGCAAGTACAATTGTAAAAAATGTGCAAAGTCACATCAAACACTCTTGCATTTCGAGAAAAGGGTTCCAAGCTCTACAACGAGTCCAAATCTTCCGTACCTTTCTCAACATCCTACGGCTGAAAGTACAGCCACACCTTCGCAATCTTCGCAGAAAGTTTCTTTACTAAGTAACCCCACTAGCTCAGAGGTACTTATTGCAAAGGCTCTCATAGCTGTGACCTCACCTTACAGATTCCGACAAACGGTTCGCGCCATTATCGATCCTGGGTCCGAAACTTCATTTGTCAGCGAATCAATCGCTCAAATGTTGAAGTTGAAGAGATACAAAGTTGACTTACAAATTGTTGGTATCCAAGGGACATACAGTTGTTCCCCTCGACATTCGGTCAACTTGAACTTTTCTACAACACTAAATGCTTCCCCGACTTACTCGGTGCAAGCTTACGTTAGTGCAGGCAATTACCTCCTACATCCCCAAGAAATTCCAACCACATGATTTCAATGAACTTCGAAAAATTCTGCTCGCAGATCCTGAGCCGTCTAAGGATCTGAGAGTGGAAATTCTACTGGGTTCCGATATTATCAGTCAGTTTATGGAAGGTGGTCTGATACGATTACAGAATTCCGAAGTAATCGCCCAAAACACAACGCTAAGTTGGATGCTATCAGGCCCAGTTGAGCCTGCCCCAACTAAACGTATTATTACTTCGCATAACGCTGCGATCGATGTCGCCGAGGCTTTACAAAATTTTTGGAAGGTCGAGGATTTTCCTGACCAAGCTCCTCTATCCGACGAGGATATTCGTTGTGAACAATTTCTCTGCAACGACTGCTAGATGTGCTGATGGACGTTATTTTGTGAGACTTCCTTTCAAATCTCAGGAGGAATTTTTGAAACTTGGTGAATCGAAGTCCATAGCACTTGCGTCGTGGTAGTGGAAAACCCATCAATTCGCCAAATGTACGATGACTTCATGGTTGAATACAGTCAACAGCGTTGCCAGATAGAAAAGGACAAATTCCGCCGTCCCGCGTTATTCAAATGGGTTCAGCGGTTTTTTGTCCTTGTTTCTGGCAACTCTGACAGTCAACTCGGTCACATGACCGAAATCCAAGCAAATGACCCTGAAGTTGATACTTGTACCTTTTTACCACATCACGCTGTTCTGCGAGACCAGAGCACTACCACCAAGCTTCGAGTGGTGTTTAATGCTTCTAGCTCCATTCGTACGTTTGTAAAACATTCAAAACGTTTTATAAACGTTTTAAAAACGTTAAAATGTCCGCTTTTCAAAGTTTCTCAAACGTTCTTAAAACGTTTTTAAAATGATTTTTATAAAATTTTTTTAAAACGGTTTTAAAACGATTTCTATTTATTTTATTTAAACAGCTAAAACTAGTTTTAGTAGGGTAAAATGTTTTAAAGACGCTTTAATAACGTTTTACAAAAATTTTCAAAACGTTTTACAAACGACTCAAAACGTTTTAAAAACGTTGCACAAACGACTCAAAACTTTTTAAAAACGTTTTATGAAACGTTTTAAGAACGTTTTAGAAACTTTGAAAGTGGACATTCTAATGTCTTTAAAACGTTTATAAAACGTTTTGAACGTTTCAAAGACGTTTGTAAAACTTCTAGCGAAACCTTCAGAAAACGTTTTAAAACCTTTATGTTCTCATGGGGTTTCAAAAGGAAGTGTTTTGTGATAAAACACTTTCTGTCTTCAAATTTAAAACACATTAGTGATTTGAACCTTAAACAACACTGTTAAAAATCAGGATTAACTAGGGAATTATTGGAGAAAAATTTCACAACGTGTTCGAACACGTTGCATTGATGATCGTGCATGAATGGCCTTGCATACCATGTTTACACCATTTTACACCTTTTAAAGTTCGGTCTAATTCATTACTAGTGTTTTTAACCCTTTCAATCTCGAATTATTTTTATTGATGAATAATTCAGGATCGAATTATTAAGTTGTAATATAATCATGGGTTCCCATATGTAAAATAACCATGGGTTCTCATCGTTGCTTTATACAACGATGGGAACGAAAGGGTTAACATCTGAGCAGTCAGTAATAACATTTATTTATTTACAATTTTATAAACTTAACAATTTTTAAATACTTCTTAGAACTGCTATTATGTATTAGTTCGGTCGTCACTGACGCTAGTCAAAACAAAAACTAATGAAATCAGCAACCATTGATGTGAAGAAATGTAAATAAAAGGGGAAAAGTTACTAAAAATATCTCAATTTGTTTTATCTTTATTTATTTCTATATTAATTATCAAGAAATTCATTTATTTCGATCTGTCTACTATCAAAATATGTATGACATAACCAAAAATACACACGTTTTCGGATAAGAAAGTACGGAAAGGTATAACATTTTTCAAACAAATCACATGTTTATAATGTTGTTTTTACGTGTGACAGATTTTATTTGAAATTTCAACGAATTTTTAAGGTTTTTAAAAATTTTCCTGTGTTCTGTGTAACTTTCGTAATCAATTATTTCAAAATTTAATCCGATAAGGTTAAGTTTTAAGCATATTAATATACTTAGAAAATACTTATCCTATTCAAATATGTAGATTTTAATAGGATCTACATATTTTGTAGATCCTATTAATCTACAAAATATTGTAATGGTACACAACTACTATTAATGTAGAACATATTTTCTACAAATATGTAGATCCTATTATCTATATATTTAAGAAAATAGAAAATAGAAAAAAATCAACAACTTTTATTTGACGATCGAACTACTGTAATTGTATCCCATAATCTCTTTTCAGCACAGATACAGAATATACCGAGTTATACTTATTCTAACACTAATCTGACTGCGTTCATCTGATTACAGGTCTCCAATTGGTTTGGTAACAAAAGAATAAGATACAAGAAGAACATCGGCAAGGCGCAGGAGGAAGCGAATTTGTACGCCGCGAAAAAGGCAGCAGGTCAGTTGCCATGGGGTATGAAGTGAACTCGAAAGAACGTTTCGTTTTGCTTCGAGTTTCGCGACTGGTGTTGCAGTTTTCGCGAGTACAGAGGCGGTTCGATAAGCACGAGTTGCGGAAATCGGTCGCAAGTTGATCAGCACATTTTCGCCTGGGTCTGCTATATCTGTTCTGTCGAATGTCCGTCCAAAAATCGCATTTTCGTGACGCTCCTTCCAGTGACAAGTTGGCACGACAGGCGCCCGCTTATCTCGTTAGGGCCTTTCGCGGCATCCGGTTTCTCATTAGTGTAAATCATGAAACCGTGAGTTACGGAGCATTGTGTCCGCGCTGTTTCGCCATTGTGGCAGCTGTCAATAAATCTCAGGACTTGAAAAGTGACGCGACATTTCCCGCCAACCACCGCCGCGCGAGAGAAAACGACAGTTGGCGAATTCGACAGAACATATACAAACTTGGGAAAGAAAAGATTCCGTCCGAAAGCCGAAAATCGGCAAGCCCGCGCGAAACCTATTATACCGACAGGCCGAAAACAATCAAATGTAGAATATTCTGCCGCTGTACTCGCGTAGAACCTGCACGGCGATCATTTCCCGGTTTTCACATGCTTGATGTGTTTTCGTTGCAACGCTTTTTGCGCCGAGCATCGCGCGAGTCAACATCCAAAAAACGATAGTCTACTATTTCAGTTAACTTTTTGTATTATAGCAATACATAGTGTAAAATTTCACTACGTACTCATTTTACAGTAAACGCTATATTATTATATAGAGTTTAATGTAATTTCACAGTTGGTGAAATTACAGATTTGCCTCTGAGTGAAGTAAACACGCGGACCGGTTTTGCGTAACCACAGAACAAAGGCAACGTTACCTGGCTCGCGCGGGTTCGGCGGAACTGGACCAGTGGCATCGCTGTAATCGCTCTAGTTGCGTAATTGAATTGCGCGGCGATAATCGCCGAATGAAGATCCCGCGGCGATGGCAGCGACGCTCCTGGTACCACGGAAATTGCTCTTTTGACGGTGTTACGTTATCCCGCGCTGCGAGCGATGTCAACTCAACGAACGAATTGATTGTTACAATTGCGCGACGGATGTTATAAAATTTACGCTTGTCCAAATGCGAAACGGTCATACCGACTCCATATTCCATGGCGAATCGCACACCGGTCGAACGGCGTCGAAATTTCCCTTTCTCTGCTCCAAACTTCCCGTGCATGGAAAAAAGTATTGTTTTCTTATGAGTAAAGTTTTATCGAATGTTATGCAATTTCAAGTGATATTGAGCCAAGCAATATCACTTAGTTAGATAAGTGACGGATGAAACAATTACTTAAGGGCAGTTTTCAATATCAAATAAATATTGTGCCTGGTGTTGGTAAAATTTGCATTTTTGTTATTTAACTGACACTGGTTGGGGAGAATAACACATTTCAAACAGTTTTGAAGTGTGTTATTCTGCGCTTTTTTCCATGCCGCCGCAAAGTCCAGGTCGCAAGCCGCCTGGTGCCGTAAGGCCGTCAAAGAGCGATCCTCCGCTTAGTCCCCCTCTTGATTTTGCGCCTACGTTCGACTCTGTCCTTGGTCGAGTCAAGTGTCTAACAAGCGTAGTTTAGTGTGATAAGCGCCCCTCGAATTTTGTAAGCACCGCGATTGTTTCTACAGCAGCTTTTGCAGGAGCGTCGCCGTACAGTATGGGGGGCGCTAGCCAGGGTACCCCCACGCCGATGATGTCGCCAGCGCCGCCTGGCGGCCCTCAGGACATGGCTGGATATGGAATGGGCATCAACGGCAGCGATTACGGCTCCCAGCCGTACAATGACGGCTCGATGGGATACGATCCGATGCACCAGGTAACTACCGCCAAGATCCCAAGACTAGGCAATCACACCAGTCCCACCCAGATTCCGCTCCCAGATCCCATAGCCGTAGCGCCGATCCCGTTTGTGCGTAGTTTCTTTGGCTCATAGTGTTGTGCGTGATGGTGGTGGTACTTTTGTAGAAAGTAGAATGTCATCCGCTTGCAACCTGCATTCATAGACAAATGCTTAACTGGAGCAAACACAGTGACAGCTTTACAACTAAGTGTCTTCAATCTGATGCTTTGAATACAAACAATCAATCCGAAGATATACTTCCATTTGTGTATTGCTCTTACACAAGAGCAATACACAAATTATCTATGTCGTTTGTGCTTTTTTCGTGCCGACTTATGCCCCGTGATTCGGGACTTCTGCTGCCCCGAATCGAGGCATCTGACGTACCTAATCGGCACACACGTCGTACCAATTATACAGTGCAATTCAAGTACCAATTCAGTTATACAATGTAAGAAGTGAAGGTGATTCGGGGCAACAGCGCTCCCGAATTCGGGACTCCAGTCGTACCTAACTTCCGTACAAGATATGTACTTGTACAAGTTCGTCTGGCGTGCTTAAATGTTTTTCATGTACTAAAGGTCGCAATTCAAACTGAGCCAATATTGCAATTCAGAGTAAACGCACAGTCAGTTAACATGTTACAGATAACTGACTAGTAAAGCATTATATTGTAGCCATAAATATAAGGCCATAAGTCTTATAAAGCTTTTGCACGAAACTTTACGTTGATTTTATATTATATAATATGTAGGGTTGAGAAATTAATAATTCTCAGTTTGTAACTTTTATAAAGTTTGTATTTTTGTAGACTTTCCGCGAATGTTAAATTTATGTCGTTCATTCACTTACATTAAGTGACTTGAGAGACAAATCCACATTAAAAATCCCAATTTTCACAATTTATAAAAACTTTGTAAAATTATACCCCCTGATGGCTTTAGCTCGTCGGGTTCGCTTCCGCGAACGCTGATATACAGTTGTGATATAATATAGTTAAGGCGAGATTTCAGTATATATTTTTAAATAAACCCCTGCAGGTCGACTGATATACTTTTTTTCTTTTCTTATTGTACCAATCGTGCTCACGACCTGCAGGGGTTTTCAAGGTCGCGTATACTGATATATCGCCTTAACCCTCTATGGTCGAAAGCGCTCGAAAGTGTATACGTGTGAGAGGAGTGGGGGTTTTGCACACTAGTTTAAATTTGATAAGTTGTGTGTGTAAAACGGCGGCTTTTGGGTGTTTTCGTATGTAAGTCTGCGCCGTATTACATGTACGAGCCCCAAACGGTACATCGTGTCCAATAACTTGCATGAGAAATTCCGAAAAATCGGCCAAGTGAAGGGGGCCGGAGCTTCGACCATAGTGGGGTTAAAGAAAAATGTGGAAAATATTTACAGTTATCACTTTTTGCAAGAATGTTTTAACCCCTCACGTCCGGCCGTCACAAATACGTGACGGCCTCCGCGCGTCAAAGAATATGGGCGATTTTTGTACTGAATTTGACTTTTATTGTAACATATTTTTCTCTTAACAATTACTTACTTTTTTACTTGTATTACACTTACTTTTATTATATTTCTGCGTATAACTTTGTCCAAAATATTCCTAGACTTCAATTCATTTTTCATCGAATTTTGATAAGTATGATAGCTTTATTTGTATGTTATAAAACTGTCTTTTAATAATGCTCTTATGACTGAAAATTACTTAATATAATTTTTAAAAATGCTATACAAACAAATAATTCGAAAACTTCATATATTCGACGAATAAAGTGTCAATAGCGCTCTGGCCCACGATACCGCTGGACGTATTCGCGCGCCGTACGTGACAGGTTAAGATATTGCCATTTTCAAATATACATTGCGATATCACCCTTTTCAATGATGCTTAGAGGTACCACCTTATTCCAACGTGATGAGGAAATGTTTTAATTAAATTCTTTTAGACGTGGTTTCACTTTCATACAATCTTTATATGTTCCAGGTAAAAATGCGAGTGTTTTTATTGCTCTCATTGGCGAGTACCTTATTTGTATCAGTGAGTTTGGAGAACGAGGTGGAGGAGACAACCCTGTTTGATCCTGCATGCTTTGATAACATAACGTCAAAGCACAGTAATGTAAACGTCACGCAAGAGAAGGAAATCGGATGCATCTGTGGCATATTTTTAACTGGTCAATTCACCAGGCGTACTATGGGGCAACCCAAAGGAAATGCTGCTCTTCAGTACGACTATCCTCAGAAACTGCCTTGCTCTCCCGTTGGAAACAAAATGTGCATGAACAAATGTTTAGATATGGTAATTCAGTCAGTCATTCGCTCATTCATTAAGCTTATAATTTCATTGAGTTCTGTATATGCTGCCGTTAATTAGCAATAGCAGAACACAGTTTAAAAATGATGCTTATAATTGAAATCCTAAAGAAGGTTAATGTTTTCAGATTGCAAAACAGTTGTCAAATAGCGCCGCTTTGGTTTGTGGAAGTATTGAGCGCGATTGTTACAAAGAAAAGGTGAGTATGGCGAATAGTCATTGAATAAATGAAATGTAATAGTAAATTTCGTTCCCAGGACGCAAAGTAGGTTATTTCGTCCATGGTGCGAACGATATTTTTTTTGTCCCACGTGCACAAAAAACGAACTTTTTCGTGCCTGCATATCGGGAGCAAAGTGATTTGGTCATTTTCCGCCCGAGGGCGGAAAATGACCGGGCGAAAAATTGAGCGGGCGGAAAAAAGCTTTTACTTTTACGTCACTCAAGGCTTTTACTTTTACTTCACTTTTACGCCCGCTGATTACAAAGAACAACTTTGCTCCACCTATACAGACATTCAAAACGTTCTTTTTTTATACAGGTAAGACAAAAAATATCTTTCGCACCTCAGACGAAAAAACCTATTTTGCGCCCTTGGTATGAAATATACTATTTGTCTTACCCGTATAAAAATATACTGTTGAACAAAAAAGATTTTTATTTTACATCTAATTTGAATATATAATTAATGAATTATAATTGTTCTAGGCTTATCTATTTTTCAAAAATTGCAAAAAGGACTGGATCAACACAAATCTGTCTGCCGGCCGGGAATTCTGCTGCAAGGACAATTTGCCCTATAAGTGTCCAGTACGCAGATGATTCTACAATCATTGTACATCAGTTAATTAAAATGTTACATAAGACTTCTTACATACTTATAGGTATAAATGTCTCTAAATATAAATAAGCGAACCTTTTCATATGTCATCTTTGATTTTAACCAGTACACTGAGAGAAATGGGTGACTTCGCAGCAAACTTTGATTTCTTAGTTATAGCTAAAATTTATTTTACTTTTTGGTTTGCAGGTTTATGATTACCTTGCACTTTGTACAATGGCCTAACTTCAATAAAGTGGGTAGAACAAATCCTTAATTCAGTGTTATATATTTTGTTTGTCTGCCGTTTGAATCGAAGCAATAACAGTTACATTCACCCATTTCTCTTCGTCGATTTAAGAAATACAATTAATATTTAGCAGTAATAATTTACAGCATAAGATACATATTTTTAGACATAAATATATTTGTATAATGTACGATAGGATATATAATTGCATTAAGACTTAAGCAGACATTTTATTACACGATTTTGTTACATTCGTATATGTAACGATACTGAAGTTAAATGGTACGTACGGTTTTGTAAATATTCATTTTGTAATATATTATTAATAAAACGTATTTCATGTAATTTATAATTATTTTTAACTTGAATTATAAGAAACATAGATTATATACAGTTACACATTGTCAGGGTAGTATGTAAATTTATTCTACTTGCATTTTTCAGTTATTGAGGGTCGCTCTTATTACCATTTCTAGTGCAAAATTAGCAAAAAATTATGTGCTTCTATTGATTTGTATAATTTTTATAATTTATACTTTATATTTACATATTTAGTCTTAAAAAACTTCTTATTTATTTTACATCTTAATATAAAATATATCTTAATATAAGAGAGGCACACGTGTTAAAGATATATTTCATTTAAAATCACCTAATTGAATGCTATCCAGATCTTGCCCTAGAAAGGGCTTGACCTGATTAAGCCTTGGCAACAGGTAATACTTGGCATTGCACTGACCTTAATAAGGTAAATACCTTAAACAGATACAAAACGTGCCAGTAGTATATCAATTGAGATGTAAGAAAGAAAATCGTTACTCTCCAACCTCCATTTTTCAATTTACTCTTCATTGGCCAAAAGAAGATTTCATAATATAATTTTGAAGTTACGAATACAAAATTTAGTTTATTTCCACTCTTTCTACCAACTTACTACATTAATTAACTATATTCTTTTTTTTTTTTTCGTTCAAGCATATTACCTTGGGAGGCAGTTAAAATGTTTCTGGACGAAATAAATATCAAACGCAAATACTGATAAGACAAAGTGCGGTAGACTTTATAAAGTCTTAAAGGTTATAGGCGATGTAGCAGAGGTACTTAATAATGGATTTTCGTTTATATTCGATCGTAACATTACTCAGATTCTGGCTGTTATGGCGCTTCTTATTTTTACACTGAAAAAATATGCGGGCGACTGTTAACCGTTGAAACGGGTAACTGTTACACTTTGGCCAATGTGTAACCGTC
>JABFPB010008475.1:0-10107 GCA_022817645.1 Ceratoteleas bidentatus | reverse complement strand
GTGCCTTGCGAACGCGCATGCGCATTGAACAATGTATTGAAAATTAGACAGTGGTTTGCGATTGGTGCCCCGAAATTTGAGGCGTACAAACATTTTGCCGACGTGGATCAGTCGTCGTTGGGCGCTTAGTGTCGAAACATGTCTTCCATTGTCAAGGATGTGCTCTGTTCGCGCGTTTTTGCATTAAACAAGTTTTCCGTCGTAGGTCTCATTAGGACACTTCTCATTAGGACACTGGCAAAAAAACCATGACTGTGAAATCGCAAGGTAATTAATTGTTCACAAGTTACACCAAGTTAACACGATACACTTATTCAGTGTAATATTTTTTCGAGCGTCAGAAGCGTCGATTGACGGTCTCGAAATTGTTGTTCCATGCATCACTGAATGGATAGATGCATTAGACCAATATCGAGGTGCGATCGATCGGTGCTACGAATTAATCAGCGGATTTCGTAATAATTTTAGCCTTAAAGACGTCTTTAAGAGGTAAATAATTATATGATTCGATCACACCCGCATTTTGTAAATAACGTCATAATTAAGCAATTAATTTGTACAGAGTTTTGTATATATGCGTACACCAACTCGTGAAATTTCGTCTGGTATTTAAAAGTACGTAGTGCAGCTTGATTTTATTTACAATGTATGGTGCACAAATGTATTTTGTTTACATATGTAATATGTCAATTAGATTATATCAGTTCAATCTTATATATTCATAATTCTGTATAACCAAATGTTATTCAATATCAGAACTTTAAACACTTCTTTGAATTTCACTGTTCGCTTAGAAATCTCGTCGAGAAAAAACGCTGACATAGCATACTTTACGATGGCCCCCTCCGCCCCGCTCCCCCTTACTTCGAGTCGGGAACCGCGAAGGGCGGGCGCTGCTTAACTATGGATATTTTATGCTGCCGTCCAACAGTCTGGCATGGCTCGGACGCTAAATCGGCCAAGTTTTTAGAGTCGGGGGTTCGGCCTACGATTCTCCGCTTGAACCATGCCAGTTTTTTTTTCAACCACGGGTAGGAGAGAGACGAGTCTCTCCGCTCTCCGCCCGCGATCCGCTTTGACGCCTATCCCCTCTACGCCTCCTCTCTCGCCATCCCGGCGAGTGTAAGCCTTATTTTAGCGAGGCGGATTAACTGGCTTCGTAGAGCAGCGGGCAAGGCGCCCGGCTACGAACGCTGCATCTCGAGTTCGATTCTCGGCTTGGACGCTTTTTGCAAATACATTTTATTTTCAGCGTGACGTCATAGCTGTGTGAGGGAGGGGGGAGAGTAAAAAAGACTCTGCAGGATGAAATAATCTGAGGAGTGGGGGGACCGTTGAAATATCAGCTCGCCGACGCGGGGGTACGGGGGGGAAGGTGTCTGGCGTCTACCCAGAGTGGTATACAGCTATTCAATTGTTATTCCCGCACCACAGGAATATGTTTCAGTGTAATAATTTCACCAAATAATAGTCATACATTTATTGGCAACGGAGCACGCAAACACCATGTCTTACATGTGTGTAATTAATATTCATAACAGAGATTTTAAATCTGAGTAACAGAAATTGCTTTTGTTTTACAGCATTACAAACAACGCAATACAAGCGCGCCGAAATCGTACATGTCTCAGTAAGTATAAGCTAATTGAATAACTACAGTAATAAAAAATATGTTATAACAGGAACCATTTCTTTTATTTTAACAGTTTCAAAAAAATGTAAACGAAATATTTTAAATATAAAAAAAAGTCAAAACGTAAAATATTTTCTCGACTCTCGCAATAACTTCATACAAAGAAAAATGTACGATGATAAACATTGTTTTAACTGTTCATCACAGAGCGCTCAAAGAGTCGGGTTACGAAAGCGACTCGACGTTAATTTTCCGACGGCGTGAGGACATCAATCCTTTGAATCTTTTGGACCAGCGTTTGGCATACAAAACTGTGCAGCGTGGTGGCGATGTACCCCTCCATGGTCTCCGAAAGCCTGCACCGGAACGTCCTAAGGGTGAGTGTCCAGAAATTCAGCGAGAATGAAAGTACGAAGATTGGCTTGATACACCCTCTCTGGCATATGTAATTTAACGAGAACGGTACTCTTGCAATAATACCGTCTTACAAATTCAGCCATCTTTCGCAATCAGTAACAGACCGTACTAATCCGGCATGTAAACGTTCGTAGCAAGGACGGTACTTCTTTTAAGCCATCTACCCTTTATTCTTATTTTCTTTATCTGTTTAGTCGATACATGTTTGCAGCAATGATTACGTTCCTCGCATGCTTTCGTTATCATCTAAGACAGTTTACCTTGTTGCACCGCTCTTACCGAGATCTATCGGTACTGGACCGTCAGTCTGGTCTGATCACTGACTTTGTTTAACATGACACTTTTTTGCGTAAATTGCACCTTCACTGGGAGGAGCGCCTACACGCTAAATCTCAGTCTGCCACCACGCCGGCTTCACCTTGGGCGAAGGGTAACAAAGTAATATTTAGCGGCAGTGCTCATACGTTGTAACCAAAGAATGCAAACACATCTGTCCACAGACGTCTCCGAGATCGAATACTTCCCTATTTCGCCGACCCTCACCAGGATTCGCGTGCATAGAAATACTTCTGTCGCGGCTTTTCCAAGGTCATCAATGATACGCGCGAACAAAACCGCGAGTTCCATGGCTACGGGCTCTAGGCCTACGATCCACAAATCAAAGGGTGTCGGTCAATCGGCCTCGACGAGCGCACCCTTTCCACCGAAAAGAAAATCGTCGCGTAACAACGAGATCCTCAAACTCTACACCAAGGCCAACTCAATTGCCCCAAGTCGACGCCACGAACAATGCTTTGTCAACGAAGATTCACAAAAGGGCGAACAAGTACGCATAGAGAAGGCTCCGAAACTTTGTCAAAAGAGGGCCTTCTCGGCGAGCCCTTCCAATCGACAAACTGTCGATAGCATCAAGCGAAAATCAGAACCGTGGCTCCCGCGTACCAGTAGTTCATCCATTCGGACCGTAAATTCTGCGACGAAGGCTCCAAAATACGTGCAGTCGAGAGCATGTGGTTGCAAGGAAATGTCCATGTCCAGAAAAGTCACTGTAAAAAGTTCAATAAGATCTGGTAAGAACGTAACTGTCTCTCCATCGTCCACGGCAAAACGAAACCCGGACGTGTCCATCTGCAAAATAGATAATCTACGAGCGAGGAGAGGACGGATGGAAGTGAGTTGTGCGAAGGTAGGCAAGTTGCCGGCAGATCTATCATCGCCCACGCAAGTTCAGAAAATTGTGCAAAAGCAGCGGGAGCGGGAGGTGAAAACTCGCTTTGCGGGGATTACCGGCAAATCCCCGCGTTTCGGGACAATAAAAAGCAAATGGAAGACGGGCAACAAACTGCCGGTTGTCGCCTCGTCATGTAATAGAGCTCAAGAAATTGTGCAGAGGGCGTCGGACAAAATACGGGGCAGAATCAAACCGGAGCTCAACAACAACGTTATAAGCAGTAACAACAGCAAAAAAAAGAATCCGAAGGAAAAACCACAAACGATTGTTCAGTCGTATGTCAGTAAACCTGCAAATAATCGTATCAACCGGGAGAATCGAACCAAAAAGATGGATATCAAGAAAAAGTCTTCGATTGAAAAGGACGTTCCATTGAAAACGAATCACGAAAATTCGGGCAAGATTTTCGTCTCGCCGAAAACCATCTTGACAATGGATCGATTCAAGGCGCATCGGGAATCAATGAAAAGTGACACCTTCTTCCAACACTTATTCCTGCGGAATTTGGCGCCAATTCCTTTGCAGATACTAAAGAGGTCGGCCGTGCTGAATTGCGTCCGTATGTTTCAGGAGTTAGCGAAAGAGAAATTCAAATCCGAGACGTCTTTGCGAGCGTTGCTAGCTTATTTGACGCAGAAGAGGCCGGTGTCGAATTCACGATTCCGGAATTGGGAACGCGAAAGCACGTCGTCGCGCAGTTCAAGCCCATGTGGCCGATCAGTATATTCGGCGATCTGCGTCCCCGACGAATTTGGATCCTGCAGTTCGCTTCGGGGTCGGAGTCCTGATTTCAATGCCAATGCTTTTAAGGATCGCAGCCTTAGCGAACCGCCTTTCCAATCTCTACGAGAAAAAGATCGTGGGTCTTTTCGGTTTCCCTCGCTCAGGCAGCTTTCCGGACGTTGCCGCGTAAGAAACAAACGGGACACGTCATCGAAGATGCGAGCGAGAAGCGCTGGCGATGCCGAAGAGGTGAGACGAAGAGTCGCGATCGGGTCAAATTTGTCAATTGTACGGAGCATGTGCTCGCTCTCGTCGGTTGAAAGGGAGGAATACCACCAGTACATCGTAGAGCATATACACTCCCGGAAAAAGTCGGAACGATACAAAGGCCTGAGGGACTTCTATGCAAGTCTAGAAAGAATAGGCGAATTGGAGAGAAAAACTAAAAATAGCGAATTGAGGCCAAGGATGAAAAATGAAGAGATAATTGATTACGACCGATGGAAGAAAGTACGTGCAATGGAAAAGGCGGAAAAAGAGCTTCAATTTCTATACGGAAAGTTGAGGGAGACGCAGAAGGATAAGAATTTCCTGTTCCGTACGAGCGACGCGGAGCGATGGAAATGGCGCGGGGACATGGGACTGAAGTGCAAGGAACGATCGGTCGAAGATATTAAAGAACATTTCCAAAAGATTAAGGAGAGGCAGAATGAACTAGAGACCATTAGACGAATAGAAATCGAGTCCAAGAAGGATGCCTACACTTCGCTCTGGCGTGGTCGCTCGGTAACAGATGTAGCAAACATTATTACAGAGAAAGCTATAAAGACAAGTGCAGTAGACCGAATGAGCGTGCCATCATTACAGAAGAGTCTCGGTTGCAGCAAAAAGTTTTGGAGCAGCTTGTCCGTCGAACAAGTAAATACTCTCAAAAATCAGCTCAACGAAATTTACGGGAACGAACAGCCGAAACAGCGGGATGGGTCGCATCAAGATGAGTTGCAGAAACAAACAAACAGTAAGACGGACTACGTAATTGTAGTCCCCGCAAATAAAGAGAGGTCTCAAGAGCCCGGCCGAGGCCTGAACGTAAGGTGCCACTCGATGATCGCACCGAAGGAATACAAACCAGACGAGAATGAGGAAGTGACGCTAAGCTGCAGCATTATTAGTACGAGGAAAGGCCTGGAAAGATCGTTTTCCGATCGAGTGGTTCCGTCTCCGATGACCGAAGTTGAAAAAAAACGGTTATCCCTGACCCTTGGTCGCGAGGCTCTTGACAAGATAATTAAAAGACGCTCGTTGTCCTCCATCACTCCCCGGGAGACACGGGGGGGCATAGCTCTGGCGTCGGCGGCCATAAGTCACGATCAGCCGAACGGAGACGCGGAAAAGGAGGTCGAAAAAGGATTCGATTCCTCCCAAGAACGGTCCGACAACAAGGTTTTCCAGTTGACGCCGGACAGCACTGCCGAAAGCAAAGCTCCCGGGGAGATCGCGATCGAGGAATGGGCTAAAAAGCCGCTAGTGATGGCAAAAGAGAGCAGGAAAAGCGTTAAAGAGGTGACGACGAGCGACATCGACAGCGCAACCGACTCGGACAACTCCGTGCGGACCATAATCCCGAGCGAGCAGGTGCCGCGGAAGATCGAGTTCTTCGAGAGAATAGATAAGGTCACGGACGAGCCAAACGTGTGTACGTTGATGACATCGCAAAGCTTTACCGATCTGAAAGAGCTGTTCGGCGAGTCGAGTGTGACCGCATACTCGACGCAGCCCCGTTACGGAAGCCGATCACGCTCCATGTCACCCCGCGCGGGCTCGAGCGGAAGAAGAGGAAGAGGATGGAGTCCTTCCGGCTCGGACACTCTGAACACGCGACAGTTATTCAGTCGGTGTTCACGAGAGCGTGAATTCGAAAGACCACGCAGCGCTAGTCCCTATTGCGCTGGAACCGCGTCTAACTCATCCTGCAGTCTCGAGAGCGTTTACCTACGCAGCGTCTCGCCCGATCCTGAAAAGTGTTGGCAGACCTACTTGAAACTCATCAGAAACGGTGCTGTCCGACGGCTCCGCGCCAAGTTCGAGAGCCTCGAGGACCTGTCATACGATTCTGGCAGGATCTCCTTTTGTGGCAAGCGATTCCCCAGTGACCCGGAAATCGCGCGTAACATCCTTAATCGGGTTTCTGAGAAAAAAAAGTCGAATGTGGTCGAGGCTAAAGTTGTGTCAGACGTCGCTTGGCTGCGCCACAAGTACGAGCCCGTGCGGAGCCAGCCTGGCCGAGCCAGGAAACGCGGCAACTCGCCGCCTATCCCGCGGGTGCCCTGGCGTAAAGAGGACCTGTCGATGCCACACATAAACGTCATCAGCAAAATGGCCGAGTTGAAGGACTCCGGCACTGCCAAGTGCGTCAGCTCTGTTGCAAGGCGCGAGGAGACCGAAGAACTCCAGGCCCGAAAACCGGTGGGCCGAGTGCGCGACAAGTTCGAGAATAGCTCGATCCTCGGCCAAATGTTCACATCGACGCCCAATGTGCGTGAATTACGCGACGTGGCATCATACCTGAAGGGCCAGTGGGTCGCGCACCAGTATCCGAGTCGCAGGGATAACGCACGTTCACTTTCCTCTCCGCCGGATCTCGAGAACCGAAATTCCGCTCCAGTTAAGTCCTCTCGACGAAACTCGCAAACACCGTGCTCCGTGTCGTCATCGCCAACGCAGAAACCAGCCTCGATCCTGAAGCAGCCCCACGAAGACACATTCGATTCAAGCAAGCATCGACCAAAATTCAGGTACCAGCCGTCACCGCCGCCACCGCCGCATGCTGAAAGGTCCCGGAAGGAGCAGATACCATGGTGGCCCCCGTTGCCCACGTATACCGCGAGGCCCACGGTCACCTTTCAAGGTCCGCAATTTTAGCGCATTCTTTTCAACGGGAAAGTTTGAGTAGTCTATACAGTCAGTCACGTTACAAGATTGGCGAGCACCACTACCGATAGATCGTGCACTGCATCGATCGGAGAGCTGATTGACGTTTGTTTGGCACTGTTCATGTTAGAGCGGCTCATTTATTATTTTGGTTTTTTCGCTGATTCGTAGAGTACTCGAACCCACTGCCACCATCGCCAAAATCACAGCACTTCGGATTTGAAAGCCAAGGTAATGCGATCGACTAACGTTTACTAGACGTTTCTTCTTACGTCTTTTGTTAATTAATTAATTTTCATTCACGTTCGATGTGTAATTTTTCGCCGTTACTTTGTTAGCGGGGCTAAAAATGCGCTCCTGTTTATAGCGATTATTGCGTAAATTATTGCGTAAGGGGAGACTTCAAAGCAACGCAGTGCTCTTGTCCACACAGTACAGGCAATCAGCAATTTGTACGCGGCGTCTAGCCGCGATTCAATTAATCGTTTTTCCAATCATATTGGAAAAACGATTAATTGAATCGTTTTTTTAATACGATTCAGTTGATCTATCGTTTCCAGGACGAATTCGAGTCTTCCTGTTACGTTCTGAACTGAATCAGATCAACAGTACTCTTTAAACGTTATTCACTTGGAATTGTGCATCAATTACTACTGACCATACTTCTTGATGGAGAGTCCAACTGACCATTTTCTTCTCACATCACAATTTCAAGAAGATAACTAAAGTTTAGTTTTATGATCAAAACTACACATCGTTTACTACTGACCTTACTTCTCGATGGGGAGTCCAACTGACTGTTTTATTCCAACAGTGTAGTTAAATCTTAAAATGTCAACTTCTTTTCAATTTAATTTACATTCAAATTATTTTACTGGAATAATCTTAATTTATTGAAAATAATAAATCTGTTTACAAGACGAAAGGATACCTTATATAGGTAAAAAAAAGAGATTGGTTCACTATAAAGATAAAATATTATGTGGCAAATATAATGTTACAAACTTACAATTTGCATCAGCTATTTACCAGCTATAGATATTTGGCGATTGTTGTTAGCACACATGACGACACACTAACTTAGTTTTTATTTTAACACAATTTGTCAACTAACTGCAAACTAAGTTAGGTTTTAGTCCTAACTCGAAGTAAGAACAAGAAGAAGTAATGAACACTGATCGCTAAATAATAAGTTTAACTAAAATTAATTAAACTCTAATCACTGAGCAGTGCGCTCTAAATAATAAGTTTAACTAAAATTAACGAAACTCTAAACACTGAGCACTGGTCTCTGAACAAGCAATTGTCTGCACACTCTTTTATAAATTCTTATATATATAAGATTCTTACATATATGGGCAATTCTCAGGAACTTTTGACAGGAGAAGGAAAATTAATATAAAATGAAGTTAAGAGCACACGAATATCACTACATTACATGTGATTAACCATGATATGGAATTTATAAAAATGATATAGAATATCAGTTACCTTAATGCCCGTCACTTATATTTTCAATTTTCAATCAAGAAGGTTTTACGAGTTTGACAGCGTTACGTGCCTTGACACGATACAAATTTACGTTTCGAAGAGCTTTATATGCAATTCCAGCCGAAGCGCAGCTAATTCCAAAAAAGGGTGTTAAAGTACGTGTTAACACGTACTTTTTATAATTATCAATGCTTAATTTCGCTCAGCCGCATTACGTTACGAGTTTGACATCATTACATAAAACCTCCAAATGTCATGATGTTTTTGTCGATAAAACCTTTATTTTGCATTAAATTTGATCAGAAAGTAGGGGCACACATAGCCTTTGAACTGAGCTTTTCGACTATCACAGACATGCTAAACATTGTTTTCTTACCGGATTCTCCCGGTCTTCCAGTGTTACTAGCTTGACGCGTCATTTGTGGCACAAACTTTAGACATTTCTAAGTATGTGGTTACTGATGGCACATGTATATGAACAGAACTTATTCTTTGTAATCTAAGGAATCATTATCTTACTTTTTCAGCCCTTTACGGGACTGCCTTTACGCGAAAACCTATTAAAATTGTATAGAAGTCCGCAAGAGACAGGTGAAAATTATAACACTTTTCAAATTCAATATCTAATAATTGGCCGAAATATATGTTAGACATACATCAATTCGGTTCAAAATAAAGCTGGAATCGTACAGTTTACTTGCATTACAAATTTAAGGCTAAAAACATTCGCATTCATACAAAATTAATATAAATATATGCGGGACAGGCAGGTTAAAGGTTCCTGAGAATCGTCCATATATCTATTGCTGATTGTTGTACTTAATTCATGATATTCAAAAAAATACATATTTTCGAATTTTTGAATACGATTAATGCCATTTAAGAAAAAGTGTCCCATTTTAGGGCACTCTCCCCTACTACTGCACTTCAATAATTACGTTGTATTTACCCTAACCTAACGTTACCGCCACAGAAATCATAGTTTAGGTTGGAATATTTACAACGTGATTTTTCTCCGTGTAATTAATATTCATTCGAAATATAATTGTTTTAATTAATTGTATAAATTAATTACCCAGAAAAATTCAGAAAAATGTGGCAATGTTTGCGCAATATTTACAGCATTCAATTACTAAATGAATATTATAAATTACTAAATGTAATCTAATACAACTCAAATGGAGCATTAGATAATATTTATGCAAATGGCTGCATGACAAAAGCGCGAATAAGAAATTGTCAAAAGCGCGAATCGGGAAGTATCAAAAGCGCGAATTTAAAAATCATCAAAAGCGCGAATGTGAAATTCAAAGTATCCCATAAATAATTAACCTTCAACTAACTTCTCCCCGTGTAACTTTCAACTCCAAATTCAAACTAATCCAACTTGTTCAAATGTAGGAGGAATAAAAAAACGTAAATTTTGTTGTATTTTTTTCTGTTGTAGTTTTGTTCTAAGGTTTCTGTCAGTTTACCGTTACAGGACACACGGTAAAAATATGCCACATAATCGATTTAAAACATCTAGTGCGGTATGAAATCTCGATTATACCCCTCGTAAACACATTTCAAATAATTGTTTTTTGTTTTTCGAACGAAACGGTACTTAAAGTTCTTTACAAAAATGCACTCCTTGCCTGTGTTCGTCGTCGAAATTACAATTGAATCCATTTTGACTGTT
>JABFPB010008474.1:0-10107 GCA_022817645.1 Ceratoteleas bidentatus | reverse complement strand
AGTCTGACAGTCCCAATTATGAGAGTTTTTCAGAGTTTTTCAGAGATTTTTCAGGGCTTTTCAGAGGTTTTCAGAGCGTTTGTCAGAGGTTTTCAGAGATTTATTTCTACCAGGGATGTCATCCTCCATACAATTTATTCTCTATATTTTTATGCATCCATACTTTTGATCCTCCAAACATTTTATACCACGCATACATCCCCACATACATTTCGTACAACACGCATTGCGCAAAATCATTCAACGATTTTGCGCAAGCGTACAATCGTTTTTTGCGCGCAGTGCAAGGTATTTCGCGCAAATTTTTCAAAAAATCCAAAATTTAAAAAATTTTCAAAATTTTTCAATAATTCTAAAAATTTTTAAAAATTTCAAAATATGTTTAAAAAATGAAAATTTTTTAAAAATATTCCCTTGAAAAGTTACAACGTTCAGACAGTTCAACCGATCAAACAATATTTTTAATTTTAAATCTCTTTTTTTATCTTTTACCCCCCCACCCGCCGGGGCTTCGCCCCTGGACCCCATCCCCAGAGTTTGAGTCTAGGCCCCTTGGTCCTCGAGCAAATTCCACTCTGCGTGATTCATTTGCGGGGCACTCAAAAGGTCCTTTTTGGGCAAAGTGGACAAAAAAAATCGTGTCCGAAACAGCCCTCGGGCCGCTTCGGCTCATGCGGCAACTCGCCTCGCGCAAATCGCTCACTTTGCGCACTTGTTACACAATACTAATTTCACACCCTGAACTGATTCATTGATACAGTTTTCAAGACCCATCATTTTCACGCACGGAACTCAAGATTTAGCTCATTTGATAAAAAATGAAGAAAGTTATACTATTTTTTATAAAAACATGGAAAAATGACATTTTTCAAGATTTTCGTGTTTTTTTTAGTTAACTCCCAATATTTTCCGAAACTGTGGACAGAAATTGTCGAAACTTTTTAAATCATATTCTTCATTAAATATGACATCAGTGAAGTGCATTTCAATCAGCAGTTTTTAATCCCGTTTAACTCGCCTTTGAATATTGGGGTCCTTTTATCCTCCAGTCGAGCGTTTAAGTTAAAAAAATATAGTCGTGCGGTCTAGGGTTAATGGCATAACACTTACAATGTAATTGTGATGTACCGAGGCAGTAGCTCAGTTGGTAGAAATACCTTGCTTACGCACTGTCATTCGGGAGGTAGTGGGTTCATTCCCCACTGCCGGTCACTCTGTCCACGGTTTTCGTGGTAAAGAATAAGTCGGACATTACTAAACTGTACGAGATTGGGACTAGCAGGATCCGTTGGTGGCGCTGTAAACATATGAAAAAATGCCAACTTAAAGCAAAATCCTGGTTTTAAAACAATTAATTATGGAAAAATACAATACATTTCACAACTGAAATACTTTTGCACGTCATAAAATAGCCCATTTTTATTGAAAAAGGTGTACAAAGTGCTTTTTATTACAATAATTAGTGTTGGTTTGCTTTATCTGCGCCATTTCTCGGAGTTTTATAAAACTCCGCTAGGTTCGCACGCTATACTGCTAGTCACAATGTTCTAGGAGTTCAACCGAAACATTTTTCGACTTTATCACAGAAAAGTCGGACTTTTTATGATTATTTTCATATACTGGTATATGTATTTGTAGGCCATCTGAGAGCACTTGGTTCTCCCCACTTCACCTGGCACCGAAGAAGAGCAACGAATGGCGGCCGTGCGGCGACTACCGTGCACTCAACGCACAGTCAGTTCCAGATCGATACCTTGTACCCCATATCCAGGATTTTTCCCAGGCACTCCGGGGCAAGAAGATTTTCTCGACGATTGACTTGGTCCGCGCCTACAACCAGATAATGGCTACCAATGGCTAAAAAAGACATCGCCAAGACGGCCATCTCCACACCATTCGGATTATTCGAATTCCCTTTCATGTCCTTTGGCCTAAGGAACGAAGCTCAGACATTCCAGAGATTCATCGATGAAGTCTTGCGCGGACTGGATTTCTGCTACGCCTACATCGACGATATCCTGGTGGCATACCTGGTGGTCTCCGAGAAAGGGACACAACCACTGCCCGAGAAGATCGACGCCATCCGAGCATACCCGAAGCCGAAAACTGCTAAGGACCTGAGACAATTCCCAGGTATGATAAATTTTTACCGTAGGTTCATGCCAGGAGCTGCACGGTCTCAAACGTCACTCAACAAGCTACTGACAATTTCAAAGGCAAAGCGGAAATCCAGTGGAACGACCAAGCTGAAACCGCATTCCCAAAGCCGATCCAGCTCCCCGGACACGTTCCGAACGCCGCGTTAGATTCAACATTATCAGGCGGGTTACGGATAAAGACATATTGTAATCTAGTACCAAAACCGCGCATTATTTGTCCTCGACTTTCGGAACCAAAATTTCGTAGTTCGCAATTGTTACGCGTTGTACCGCGTAATTTTCTTTGCGCTTAAAATCGAACGCATTGTTTTAATTTCGCCGCGTTCGAAATTCTTATCTTTTCGAGCGTATTATTTTCGTAATTTCTAGCGCGATGATTTCCGATATGCGAATAGAATGTTTGAGTGTGTGAGTGGAAATTGTTACGTGTGTTCGTCTTTACGACCTTCGTTTCGGAATTTTATATCGCCAGTTTCGTTCTTCCCTCGTCGAAGACGACACCAGACTTTTCGTCCGCACCCGTCGTGTCTTTCCGACGCAAATTGTTTAAACGCGTTATTATCGCGCGGCTTCCGCCTAGTGGGAAGTACAACCGGTCGTACGCAAAACAGCCGCTCTCGTTTCCGCGTTCGCCTTTACGCGTTCCGCCGACCGCGCGGATTAGCGTTCTTCGCTACCGGCCCATTGGCCCTCGCGCACATGTTCTGCTGGTGCGGATTGGCGCCTTTTGTTATGTGGAAATAAAACAGATAATGGATAAAATTGTGGTGTGGTGAAGTGTCGGGTTATTTTCCCTAACAGTAAAGATGCCATCAGGGGAATTCCCTTTTCGCGGAAAGCGAGACGGGAGAAGGAGAACAAAAAAAAAACAATTATCGGGTCGCGGATATCGGCTCATCGAACGGACGGTCCACGCATCGCGCAACATTTGGTGACTCCGACGTGATTCCTGCTGGAATCGCCCTTTTGTTCAACATTTGGAACCTGGAGCTCCGTCTACGGGGGGAGAAAAACCGAAGGACCCCTTCTATCTCTCTTGCACTCGCATAGCCGGTATTGGCGTGACGTAGGCATTTCGTCGCGTCGTGTCGCACCTCACCCCCATTAGAAGGAGACGCCAGCAGTTCCCCCCTCACACCACACCACATCGCCGCTCCGCGCATCTCGCCGGAGCCTTAGTAGTGGCCCCCCCTCACTACTCGCCAAGTCGACGACACAGCGACGTCGAGACGATACTGGCGCCGCCTGGTGTCGTCGTACCGCAGTTGCCGGGCCAGCATTCGCGCCGACGATATCACTGCTCGTTGAGCTCCATTTGATGAATGGTTTCTAGCAAAGGGTTTGACAAACCACTTCAACCCTTTCTCACTATTGACAAGACATTGTGACTTTTGGCTTCTGCAGAAATGTTGTACTTGTACAGATATACTGAGTTCGATGTAGATTAGCGAAGGGTGAGACTCGAGACTGCCGAGGCTTACTATGTTATTCCCGGATGGGGTGAACTGACCTGTGTCGGAAGGAAAAGGGACCGGGCTCACCCCTTCTACTGGCCCCAGGGAGGGTTTCCCGAGCAAGTGGGACAGCGGTTACGGGTCACCCCTGAGCGACCACATCCAAAACAGCGGATCCGTTTGTTCTCTGGGCATTCCCGAATAAAGTGTTGTTTGCTTCCGCAATTATAACACGCGAAGTCGGATCCGCCATTTTTAGGATCGTAATAGCCCTCGACCCTCTTAGCCAGTTCCAGTTTCAAATCAATTTCGGATCCCTCTCATGGCGGATTGGTACAAGTACCCTTCCCGATGCTAGTTTTCGTCCCGCGAATACAGCCGCCGAGGCAGATCTACAGTACGTGGACGTCTGGACGGACGGGTGTTGTTTTCAGAACGGCCACCCGGGCGCCCAGGCGGGTATTGGGGTATACTTCGGCGAGCATCATCCCGGTAATGTCTCGTGTCCCCGGTAAACAAACTAATAACAACCGGCCCGAAATTTCGGGCGTCGTGGACGCGTTCAATTCGTGGCGTGGTAAGTGGGCGGACAATGGTTGGAAGAACTCCAACCGTAAGGACATTTCCAACCGCGCCGACTGGGAACGCCTCCACGATACACTGCGGGGCTTTTACGGGGTCAAACTCGTACATGTCCCAGGTCATTCTAACCTCCTGGGGAATGAACAGGCGGACAGGTTGACACGCGAGGGTGCTCTTCAGGGCCCTGCATCTATTGTCCGATGACAAACCGGGTTTGCACCCCTTGACCATCGAACAGCAGAGACAATTGGATCGGATCATCCAGGAAGAAGTCCCCCTTCTCCATGCCGTATTTCCCACCATCACTCAGACCTAACATCACATAGACGTCCGAAGTCATCCCCCCATTAGACAACCCTTTCGTCGCGTAGCTCCTAAAGTCTACCAACACATTTGCGAGGAGGTAGACAAAATGTTGGAATCGGGCATTATCGAACGGTCAAGTAGCGAATGTTCTTCACCCATTGTTATGGTACGCAAAGCCAATGGTAAGCTGTGCTTTTGTATCGACTTCCGAGAGATAACTCGAGTTTCCAAAAAAGATGCTTATCCACTCGCACTCATTGATTGAATTTTGGAACAACTTTGAAACGCTCGATAAATCTCAACGATCGACTTAAGTCAGACATACCAACAGGTGCCGGTTTCGAAAGAGAGTAGGGAAATCACCGCGTTTTCCGTCCCGGGGAAAAGCCTTCTTCACTTTCGTGCGATGCCATTCTATCTAGACGATATAATCGTCATTAGTGGGACTTTCGCCGAACATCTGGATATCCTTCGGATGGTTTTGCGAAAGTTGAGAGGCCAAACTAGCACTTAACGTGGAAAAGAGCCGTTTTTGCCGATCGTCGGTAAATTACCTCGGGTTTCGCGTCTCGCAGGGATTGCATATAGATCCGGAAAAGGCTAAACCTGTGACCGATTATCCTCGCACTGAGAATATCAAACAGCTCCGTAGTTTCCTCGGCATGATTTCCTGGTACCGGAAATACCTCCCTGACCAGTCCACCTTAATTGAGCTACTCACGAGGTTTACTGAAAAAGGATCAGCCATACGCTTGGCCTGCCGATCAGGAAAACGCTTTTCTGAAAGTGAAGACAGCCCTCACAACCACTCCCATCCTGTCCTGTCCCGATTTCTCTCACCCTTTCGTGCTGCAAACCACTGTAAGTCCCGTTGGATTAGGTGCAGTCCTGACGCAGACCATTGCCGGGCAACCTCGCACGATCGGGTTGCCCGGTTCGCTAGCCGTAGTCTTTCGACAAAAGAGCGCAGGTACTCCGACACCGAGCGAGCATGTTTGGCCGTGGTCTGGGCTGTCAAAAAGCTGCGCGCTTATCTCGGCCCTCAACCCTTTCGCTTTCCATCGATACGACCAGTATCCGTTGGTAACTGAGTCCGAAAGAGGCCACAGGGCGTTTAGCTCGTTGGGCCGTCCAATTGCAGGGTTATAGTTTCGATCTGGTGCGTCGCAAGGATATCTCCACCCGGGTACCGGAAGCCCTGGCTTATTCCCCTACTGACCATCCCGAATCTGATCTTTCCGAAGAGTTTAACCTCACAGTCCCTTCCCCTCAGGACTCGACTGACGAGTGGTATTGTCGTCGGTTTAGTCACGTCCAACAACACCCAGATCGAAATCCAGACTGGTCCAAACGTCATGATTGACGAGATCATTCCCGACGATCAGGCTTGGAAATTAGTTCTACCTCGGGAATTGCGAGTCCAAGCTCTTTCCGAGTGTCACGATAGTCCTCAAGCTGGACACCTCGGCGTAGACAAGACCTTCCGTCGCGTTACGACCTCGCATTATTGGCCTAATATTTTCCGCGACGTAGCCCAGTATGTGCGCGGTTGTGACACATACTGCGTCAACGCACCAAACCTGAACATACAGTTGCCAACGCACCAAACCTGAACAGCATCCACCGCACGGGATTGTTGCTGGTCGTCGCGTCGCGAAGCCTTGGTCATCAGTCGCTGCGGACATAATGGGCCTTCTACCGGTTAGCAAGGCAGGATTTAGCTACCTACAAGTAATACAGGATCTCTTTACTCGTGGGGAAGAGTGCGTGCCGTTACGTAGCGATTCGCGCCACCGGCCCCCGAATCGCTACCGCAATTGAGGATGTTGTGGTGCATCACTGGGGCACACCCAAAAATCTGCTCACCGATAACGGGACCGAATTCGTCAACGCAACCATCAAAACATAAAACATCAGCCACCACCACCGGCATACGACTTTCGACCACCCCACCTTATGACCCCCAAGCGTACCCCGTGGAACGAGTTAATCGCGTCCTCCAAGCCATGATCATGGCATTCGTAGACGGCAACCACCGCACCTAGGATCAACACCTCCTAGAGTTCCGTATCGCATACAACACCGCGGTTCACAGCTCTTTGAAAACTTCCCCCGCGTTTCTCAATCTCGGTCGAGAATTATCTCTGGCCGAAGGTTTGCGCGACGCCGCGGAACCACCTCTCGATCCTAGACAAACTCCAGACACCGACGATTGGGCCGCGCGCATGCGGCGAATCGAGGACCTACGTCGAATGGTCGCAATAACGTGGATGACGCGCGTGCCGCACAGGAGTGACACTATAATTTGCGTAGGCGACCGCCGAGGCTTGCGGTTGCAGACAGCGTGCTAGCGAGGAACCGCGTCCTATCGTCTGGAGCGAAATACTTCGCCGCGAAGTTAAGATAGAACGCCGTGCTACGCCGGGCCATTCGTTGTGTCGTGTCTCGAGACATTCCGTGTTTCGGTGTCCGGTTTAAAGCACTCAATCGCTCGTTGACCTTTGCAGACACCACTATGGACCCTAACCACCGGGCGTGCATGGAGTGGCTTCTTACCGCCTTGACCAACATGCCCGTACGCCGGACGGAGACACGTAAATCATCACCCGTCAATTTTTGGTTGAAAAACGTTACATCCCTAGTAGAAATAAATCTCTGAGAATCTTCGAACAAAGCTATGAAAATCTCTGAAAAACACTGAAAATCTTTTAGAATTGGGAGTGTCAGACTTTTTCAGAGATTTTCATAGACTTTCAGAGATTTTGAGGGACTATTAAGAAAATTTCAGAGTTTTAAATCAAGAGCCACGGTAGTGGCTCGCGCCAAGTACATAAGCGTAAGCGAGCCACAACCTATATATTCTGTATCAAGTTCCGTTTTTCGAGGGTTCTCGTGTACTTGCGGATAAGCACCGATCATCTAAATTTAAGTAGTCTAAGCTCACTCTCAGGGGATTCAAAATTCAAACCGATTTTTTTCAAACCGATTTTACATTTATAAAACGCCGCCAAGGATTAAAAAAATTTTTTTTTAGTAATAGATAGTACTTGGCTATTTTTATTTCAATTTTTTCTATGAGAAAGGAATTTTGTCCATGTTGGTTTATTATGGTTTCAAATATTGTACTTGGCGCAATTTCTCATTTTTAATGATTTAAGAATATTTTCTTTGAAACTCTGAAAAACTCAAAATCTTTTATAATTGGTACTGACAGAATTTTTAAGAGTTTTTCAGAGATTTGATTTTTACAAGGGATTTCAATGTCAAATCAAATGGACGTATTATAACGTTTTTGAACCAAAATATATAAGGAACATTCTTTGTCAAAACGGACAAAATTTTGCCGAACCCTCTCGGAATTGGCTGAAAATGATTAAACTGGTCCCTTGTGATGTAAAAATCTCGAGAAGTAGGTTCCTAGAGTTCACAACGAAGTACAAATAGAAGTTTTTTAATATGTCGTTTTTCACCCGATTATGGTAATTTTTTCTAAAACTTTTTTTGTCAAACTTTAGCGTATTTTGCCGGCAAAAACGTTTGATTAACCTGTTCTATAGAAAAATTTAGTATATTTGGTATCTCTAGTATATTTGGTATCTTTAGTATATCTGGATTTATTTTCGTCGCCTGATTGACCAGGTAAAATATGTCGGAAAACCTGATTAGTTAACATTAACAGTAAGTAAAATTGAACAAAAATGTTGACAATAACGTGAACTTGCATGTAGAGATGGAATTATTTCATTTAGTCATTTAAAATCCCAAAACGTGATTTTTTGCGATTGAACTCTTATACTTTTTCGATAAAAAATGACTGTAACTTTTGAGTTTCTAGGAATCTCACTCCGATTCTTTTTGCGCCTTAAAATATACGTTGTTAGCGAAGGATTAAGCCCAATAACTTCAACATGGGAGTCGAAATATTTTTGTAAATGAATTTTTAATTTTAGTCTTTTAGGTCCAATTTTGATGATTTGGGCTTCGAAATGATCTTGTACAGTCGCGACAGGCTCAAGAGCAGTATAATATGATATAATAGATACCAAATATACTAAATTTTCGTTGTAACTTTTGTACAAATAAAGTGTTGTAACTTTTGTACAATGAAGTGTTGTAACTTTTGTTTAAACAAATAAAACGAAAACCCGTCTTTACAAATGCTTCACTATACTTTGAAGATTATGTGTGCAAAGTTTGAAGTTAATCAGCTGAAAATTGTCTGAGAAAAATTACGCCGAGTGCGAGAAAACTGGAAAAAAAGTTTTCGACATAATCGCGTTTAAAGTTAGGAAATCCTATGATTTACGCTGTGCATTCCCGATCAAAATGTTAAGAAAACGTAATTTGTAATGCAGATATGGAAATTTCGGTTTCACTATGTAATAGCAGAGTTGCAGAATTTTTTATCGCGCGTTATTCGTTATTCGTTAAACGTAACGAAAAAATTTTCGTTAAATCGTTATTTTTAACGAAATAACGATGTTTTTTCGTTATTTCGTTATTTTTAACGAAATAACGTATAACGTGTAACGAAAAGGTCACGTTACTCCAATAATGTTCACAAATTTTTTCGAAAAAAATATCAAAAAAATTCTCAAAAAATTCAAAAAAATTCTCAAAAAATTCAAAAAAATTCCCAAAAAATTCAAAAAAATTCTCAAAAAATTCAAAAAAATTCCCAAAAAATTCAAAAAAATTCCCAAAAAATTCGACAAAATTCCCAAAAAATTCAAAAAAATTCTCAAAAAATTCAAAAAAATTCCCCAAAAATTCAAAAAAAATTTTTTAAAAATTCAAAAAAATTCAAAAAATTTCTCAAAAATTCCCAAAAAATTCCAAAAAATTCCAAAAAATTCCCAAAAAATTCAAAAAAATTCTCAAAAAATTCAAAAAAATTCCCAAAAAATTCAAAAAAATTCTCAAAAATTCAAAAAAATTCCCAAAAAATTCAAAAAAATTCCCAAAAAATTCAAAAAAATTCTCAAAAAATTCAAAAAAAATTCCCAAAAAATTCAAAAAAATTCCCAAAAAATTCAAAAAAATTCCCAAAAAATTAAAAAAAAAATTCCCAAAAAATTAAAAAAAATTAAAAAAAAATTCAAAAAAATTTCCAAAATATTCGAAGAAATTCTCAAAAAATTCAAAAAAATGCTCAAAAAATTCCCAAAAAATTCAAAAAAATTCTCAAAAAAATCAAAAAAATTCAAAAAAATTTCCAAAAAATTCAAAAAAATTCCCAAAAAATTCAAAAAAATTCCCAAAAAATTCAAAAAAATTCAAAAAAACCCAAAAAATTCAAAAAGTTCCCAAAAAATTCAAAAAAATACCAAAAAATGCAAAAAAAAATCCCAAAAAATTCAAATAAATTCTAAAAAAATCAAAAAAATTCAAAAAAAATTCCCAAAAAAATCGAAAAAAATTCCCAAAAAATTCAAAAAAATTCTCAAAAAATTCAAAAAAATTCCCCAAAAATTCAAAAAAAATTCCCAAAAAATTCAAAAAAATTAAAAAAAAATTCAAAAACATTTCCAAAATATTCGAAGAAATTCTCAAAAAATTCAAAAAAATTCTCAAAAAAATCAAAAAAATTCAAAAAAATTTCCAAA
>JABFPB010008473.1:0-10108 GCA_022817645.1 Ceratoteleas bidentatus | reverse complement strand
CTTGATACCAAAAGCACAGTGTGTACCGCGGGAAGAAAAGACTTACTTTCCGCCCTTGGTGCACAATGTACTATTGTGATTTTTACTAAAATTATACAAATTTGTTTTCAGTTGTATGTTTACATAAATTAAGTGAAAACTAAAGTTAATTAGCATAGAAAAAATATTAATAAAAATAGTCAATGAGTTCTCGAATCAGATACCGAGTCCAAACGGACAGCAAATCAGCTAAATGTAAATAATCAATCTGCATCTCGATACACAATCTTAAGTGAGAGTTTTCGAGTGACAAACTAAAATGGAGATTTATCGGACAGTGCATGAGTATTAGGTCCAAATTACAATACTATTTCAAACGAAAAAAGTGGAATTAATATTACTTCTATGAAAAATTTAATCTTCGTACATCAAAGGAATGTGAGAATGAAATGTAAAAGCTTTAATTCACTCTGACATATTACGACATATACTTTTACACTTACACGAAGAAAAATTATTTGGAAGAACTTATTATTTTGATTAGTTATTACGTTTTACTTGATATTAATAATTGATTTGAAATAGATATTAAATTCTATTTACCTATAAACTGAATATCTTCTGCTGATAATTATTCTACTTATTTTTCTCCATTTAATTTAATAAAAACCTACCATTTTTGGTGGCCTAAATATGAAAAATTAATAAAACATCATTGATTAATTTGTACAAAAAAAAGACAGTTTATAAAAGGTTCTCAAAATATAGTCTCGTAATACTGACTAATTCAAAATGCATTTACCCAACATTCTTAAAATTCACAATCATCTTCAAGATCTCCTTAACTTTCGGTGAAAATTGGATATTTATCTAAAGACATTTCACCAGTACACTTTTATCTAATTCCCTCGAAACGGATAACCCACGGCGCATCACAGTAATCCGATTTTTGTCTTCCTTGAACAATTTCTGGGCAAATGACAGACTCGTGTTGCTTTCTAAAGCGGAATGCCATAAACGCGATCGCAACCCTCATTTCTTATGACAAGAAATTTCGTAAATTGTGACAAACGCAAACCAATTGCTTTCGTTAATTGCTCGCTACGAATCGATTTCGCCTTTAAATGCATTATCCGCTGTGTCGCACGAACCGAATTAAAGTTGGACGAAATAAATAACCAAGTGCAACGAAGTATCTGAAAAGAAAACTAGTAAAAAAACCGTTTCCAAATTATCTAAATGGGGCTTTATTTTTAACCAATTTTCCCAGTTTTCTGACCAAATTCCCGTCAAACTCGGATTGTTTTCCGATCTCTTTGGCGAACAGTTTTGATTGGTCAAACGGAACGTTATTTTTGCAATCGTAGCGAAAACATCTCGCTACAAAGTTTCCGCGATTGTAGTCACATTCTGGCACAAACGCGTGTTTGCCTGCAGTCATTTCGTGGCCAAATATTTGATAACGGCGTTCGATTCGTCGAACCAGTCAGACGTCCTTATCTTATCTACCGTCAACAAGAAACACAATTAGTTGCCGTTTAGTCACTTCGAAAACTATTTCGCCTCGTTATTTATGTACATAATCCGCGCCCCGCTGCTCTCGAAAATGACCCCCCCCCCTCTCAGCTTTTTCTGTCCCTCCAACTCAACAAACTCGACAAATCTAATTTATTTTCCGCGCCCAAACGAATATCAGCTCTAATCGGGCGAAATCGAGCTTTTTCACTAATTCCTCAGTAAACTTCCAACTGCTCGATTAGCTGATTAAAGCGATCGCGAAAAAGCGGCGAAAAAACGAGGAAAACCAGCAAAGAAAAGTCGATCAAAAGCGTCGAGTCGTCGATCGGCGACTTCGGGCATAATCGCCGTCTGGCGGACATCAAACGGAACGCTTTTTTGTTAGCCGCGAGTTTATTGGCCGTGCAAATTCGTGCGCGAAAAACGCGAGCCAATCAGCGTGAAAGCCCGACGTTAATTTTCGTCGACCGTTAATGCCGTCTTTACGAGCACTTGATTTGCCGGGATCAATCATTTTTTTCCCGCGCGACTTATTCAGTTTGTTAGCGGGATTATCGTGGCCCGCTTTTTGTCGACCCTTTTTCTCGCCGAATCCTTTAATAGGCCACGAAATTTCTCACTCTGTTCGCCCCTTCTTGCGGCGCAAAAAGCGTCTTTTTTGTCGCTACCTTCTCTCGAAAATCATAAATAACGAGGCATAAAACGCGCGGATCGGCGCAAAAAAGTGCACGGGACTAAAGTGTGTTCCTCTTTTTTTGCAGATTAGAAAGTGCGGCGCAAAAAATTGGCGTTTGAATGGAGACCAAAGGCTACCAAAGTTCGTCTCAATGACCTCGAAAACGCGCTGTTATCAGCCGATCTGGTGTCGCTTTTGGTCGATCCGGGAAAGTGCGTTAACGGTATACGGAAAGCGGTGTCGTTTTCTAAATGGGACATTGGCGAGCCGATAACACGAGAAGCAACCCGGGCTGGACGCGCGTCTTATAACACACGACTTAATTAGTGCGCCGCTTGAGATTAGTGCCCGGCCTCAGTCTTTCGGAGTTCCGTCGTCAGTGTTCTTCAGTGTGCAGAGTTGGGGATATATATACGATATATTTATATGTTGTAATATATCGACGCTGCGCCACGACGAAATAGAGGAGAGAGATAAACGGCGAGGTGTTGTGGTGCTTTGTGTACTGTGCTTCGCTCTCATCGATGGATCGCTTTTGACTCGGCCGTTGCCAGTGGAACGACATGAAGACCCAACGTGGATTCAGGTTGGTAATTTAGTCCTAGTTTTTAGCCGCCTTTGACATTATTCAGGGAGAAAAATAGTTTAAAGACTGATTTTATTTAATTTTAAGAATAGTTTAATTAACAAATTTGGCAATATTCACGGGGAAAAGTAATAGAAAGACATATAGAAGAAAAAAGACATAAAAAGAAAATATATGAAGATATATTAATGTCTGCCTTTAAACAGAGTTGTATGAAATGTGACTTAACTGGTTTTTCCTAAACCACAGATATATTCGTAGCAAATTTTTGTATTTATTTATAACACATAAGGAGTTATTAGTTAGAAATAAATCTTGATTTAGTAAAGTTAGATTTTTCTAACTAAATGTATTTCTTTGAGATATCTAAATTATTTTTCTGGGTGTATATTTTATTTTTTTATTTTTTCTTCGGCTTTATGTTGATAAAGCCGAATTCTTAAATTATTGAACAAATAATTTAACAATTTTGACGATATGAGAAAAAAAGGAGCGAAAGTATAGTTTTCTTATTTTTACTAATACGTGTAAAATGACACCGACAGTCGGTGGCAATGAAAACCAATGTTTCGTGGTGTAATATTAGACTGCGAAAGAAACGGAACACTTTCATGAATAAAATGAGGCAGATTTCGCAACTGACTAATTTTTTAAACATTAATTTTTACTGAATGTCTGCAGCGTGCACAGTCACGTAAAGTGTCTAAAATCATTCGAGGAAATATTTTAAGCTCGTTTTAATTTTTGATACGAGGTCTTTTTTTTATAAAAAGTAGAAAACTTTTTTGTAGAAAACTCCAAATCGTTTAATATATCAACTCGGATTTGTTTAGCTGCAGAGAGTATTATAAGCGTGATTTAAGGTCAAGTGGAGTACAAATTTGTTTTTGAATTTTCGACCAAATTATAATAGGAATACCCTTCCCGCAAAAATGTAGAAAAAAATATTTGGATTTCAAATCGAGTTATACAACTACTCTGTTATGTTTTGAGTCACGCGGAATATTTTAAGCTCATTTTGAGGCCGATCGGAGGTAAACGTATTTAAGATACTTTTAAGCGTATTATAGCTGGTAATAGCAGTTAAACTGGCGACTAAAAAGGCAAATATTGCAAAAGTTGAATTTAATGATTCAAATTTAAAGAAAATGTTACTGCTTCGTATGCGTTGCCAAATAAAGTTGATTTTGTAATTTTTCTACATATTTCATCAAATATGTATGAAATTGCAGTAAGAAATTGGCCAAATAACAATTGAAATACAAATATTTCCATTATCTGTCTTTCCATTATTTGTTAAACTTTGAACATTCCTTAATAATTGCTCATTTTCTATATAAAACTCATTTTGCCATAACATCCTTAAAATTATAGGATTTCACACTCGAGGCTAGATTACAAAATGAACGTTAGCTTTGTCATCGGCTCATGACTCCGGTCAGGGGAGTTTTCTTCGGACCAATATTTTTCACCTCGTCATTTCCGCACACAACCTGCGCTTCGATGTTGCGAAAAACAAGTCACTTGTTGAATGAATTTGTTTGACGTTCGCCACGCCGTTTGTAGGACGTTTCGCGCGGTTCCCGAGATTCGCCTGCGTTTTCTCGTTATGCAAGCCCGAGTCCCACCATAATCGCTGCCGATAATTAATAAATCACTTTCCTCGTTAGTGCGCACAATGCCGCGGCGTTCCCGTCATTTCGTTTCTGAATAAATTATGGGAGCAGCGGCTTTTCTCAGCGAAAGAAAGCGAGTTGCCGCGGGAAAAATATGACCTCGACTACCTAAAACTGGGAAGACGATGTTGGTAAAACATTCGCCAAGTGGCGCGGTGAAACCGGAAATAGGAGTTTTCGAATTTAGTCAAATTTCGATTAATTTGATCTACATTGATTAAAACATAAAAAAACCCAAGTAGTTTTTTGCACTTAACTATATCAGTTCTGTTATTATCATAGAAAAACGTTAAAAATCGTGCTAAAATCGATGCTTTAAGAATAGCCCCTTGAGGTTATGTCAAATTGACAGAAGAAGTGAGAATTGACAACTTTGTACCAAAATGATTCTCGTAAAATTCATCCTAAAATATTCAATATTTCACAAAAAATCATAGCGAGATTCTGTTATGCTAAGAGAATGTTTCGAAGTATTTTCCTATTTGCTGACAAGCTGTTGTGACGTAGTTTCCAAACTACGTTTTGAAGTTAAGAAAGATATAGTTTTACAACTACGTTTTCAAGTAAATAAAAACTTAATTTAAAATTATATCTAAATTTATTTAAAACTACCATTTCATGTTCCAAAACATTCTCCATTGATCATATAATCTCGCTAGGGTCAATGTCTTATGAAATAATCAATATTTTCCGAATATTTCAAGACCAAACATCAATTCTGCCCGCACTTCAAGTTACAGTATTTCTAATCAATATGGACATAACATTGAATATTTAATTAAAAATGACTCCAAAACATTCTCTGAACGTGGGAGAATGTTAGACCATTCAAAGATTCAATAATAATAACAACAATACAATACTTATAAAAATCACACTAGTAACATCGAGTAACCTTTCACCCGAACAAACGTTCCTCTTGGCTGGAAATAGCCAATTCAAATCTGCTCCGTCCATTTGACATCACTTTAACCACGAGTCCTTTCCGTATCCCTTTTTGGTCCGGAATGCAAATTGCATCGACCGATTACCAGGATTGACTTTTGACACAGTTTTCCCCGCTCTAGAACTCTGACCCAATTAAGTGTCCCGATGAAAGTACTCGTTCGTGATTTATTTACTTTGTTTTCATTTCCTCCGCGGGGTTTCACAATGAACGACCGGTTCCCGCGTTAATTAGGTCTACTCGCGTAATTGAGCGTTATCACCCTTTGTACACGAGGGGCCCGAAGACGCGCGTGTAACTTCCTTTCCCGAGTGCGCGCGCAGAATAAAAAAATCTGGAACGCATCGTTTCATGCCAACTATGATGCTTTTAATTTAATTAGCATCCGGGACGGAGTTGCTTCGGTTCCTCGTTACCATTTTTGCCGTTTTTCCCCCCGAAGCTGTTTTCGTCGAAGCAATGGTGATTCCACGTTCAACTTCCGCGAAGGGTATTAGTCGAAATTTTTGTTTTTCGACTGTTTCCTCGTATTTTCCGGGCGAAATAAACGAAAGTATTTGGACGACAAAGCTGTCGGACTTTCGCGCTGAAAAATGGCGCTTTATGAATTACTGCGGGCCGTTAAAACTCTAAATGCAAACTTTCAATATTTAACGCTAAAAGTTGCGCCGCCGCGTAATATGACTCTTCTTATTTGGCTTAGCTGTTTGCCGTTCGATATATCTCGTGAAATTTCGGCGCTGTAATTTTGCCCGAACAATTCCATTGTCATTTTTAGAGGGGTCGGGATTTAATATAATGGATGCACGTGGCTTTTGCGCAAATCCGTAAAGGAACACTATTTCCCCCGAGTTTTCCGCTTGTTCAAACATCGCATTTCACTGTGACCTTTTCCTACCCGAAAACCGTGGCTTGTGCTCCATGCACCATCGATTTGTCCCGTTTTACCCAAAACGAAAATCCTGGGTCAAAATTCGGCGAATGACTAAAATTTCTCATGAAAATCATCAGCTTGTTATAATTAAAAGTTATAATTAAAAATGTAATCCATCCTTAACTCAACTAAACTTAACCCTTAATCATATTATAGGATTTTTTTATTTTCAAATTGATTAGTTAAAATTTACAATTTGTACCGATTACTTTAACAAATTATTGATCTGTCTGATTCCACACTTTTAATGCTTCAGTAACATTGAAAGAAATGTTGGAAATGAAAAATATCATTTTTCAAATTTTGCAATATTGCAACATCTGTGGTCAAAGTTAAAAACGTTTTACCTTCTTAAGCACCGAATCACAAAAATGTATATGAATTTTTTACAATATTTCTAACACATCGACATGTCTAGGAATTCTCATTACTTTTTAAATCCCTCACTCTTAAAAATATCCTCTCAAAATAAGAGCATTATTCTTAATTTAAGAGGAATATTCTTATTATAAGAGGAATCCGCTTATTATAACCGGATTCCTCTTATGTTAAAACGATTTTTTGAAACTTTTTTTCAGTGCTGCAGAACATACTCGAGTCCTTTGAGGATTCAATTTATCGGTAACGCCGGATCGAGGCGGAATGGGTCGCGGTCTCGGTCGCGAGGCTCTCTTATCCTTTGTGCGAGAGTGCACGCTCGCGTGGCCTGCACTCTCGAGCCTCGGATGCACACTTCTCGTACTCGGCAAACACGGGTAATTGCACGCCCGTTATACGCCCGAGAGTCCCGCATAAAATCAGCAATAACGATTTATCGCGAGCCGTTTGTGGCTTGCCGAGACGCCGTGTCGAGTGATCGATCGTTTTATGCGTTTATCGTTGTTGCGTCATTTAATAAAAGTGTTATGCCAGGCGGCGAGAGCGACACGCACTTCCGCTTGTTTGCAAATGCGCGTCGCGACGCCGGCAAAAGTGCGCAAAAGGTCCAAGTGGAACGCTTTATGACGTTGCTTGGTCAACAGAATGCGACTCGGAGAGAGTGCGACACCGAGTTTCAGGGGCGGGAGGGGAGGAAGGGGATCGGTGAGAATGGTTCGTAGAAAAATGTGGTATTCCCATCCATTGGATGGTTAATTTAGTTAACTATAAAATATAGTCGGAGTAACTATTAATTTAGTGCAGTTGAACAAATGGTTGCGACAATTATAAACAAAGTTAGAACAATCATTGAAATGATTTGGATGGCGATAAAAATAGTTTGGATAACCATAAAAATGGTTAGGACAATTTTAATAGTTAATATTTCTATTTTCATAGTTAATATGACTATTTTAATAGTTAATATAACTAATTTCATAGTTATTATGACTATTTCAATAGTCGGTATACCATTCCTCTTATCACAAGTGGAATTGTTCTTAAACTAATCTCAATCCACTTGACAACACCCAATTCTGGTTAGATAACCTGAAATCCGTTTATTCTAATAGTGAATGGAATTTCCATTTGACACAACCTGATTCCATTTAAGGTTGAAGATACTTTTCTAAGAGTCTACAAATGTATCACTCGAAAAATGCAACAAAATGTAGAACATGCAACGTGAGTCATTTCCGATGAGGAAACCATTTTTTGGATCGCAGACCGTCAGCTGAAACTGGATACGCCGACGCCGATCGCGTCTTGTTTTGCGAAGCGAAGCATTTGATGATATCGTTTTCAGACGTCATAAATCGTCGCCGATCGTCACCGATTAGGCCGCTCTGCTCGATCGGTTTTCCATTCGTCGCGGAATAAAGGACATCACGGTCCAACTGAGTTGGAATGGCCGGCTAAGAGTTTGTAATTGCGATTCTTTCCAGGATCTTATTCCAAGGCGATACCTCGGTTTCTCACACTGCGTTCTTTTGGCGACGGAAAAAGCGCCGTGTTACGACCCGAAAAAGATCGGTTCTAACACTAAAGCGTTGTTTGCCGGATAATTGCTCATCTTTATGAGAAGACTGAGAAAAATATACTGAAAGAAATATTCCAGTAAATTTTACTATGTCATTTAATTGCCATATTAAATCGGATCCATTTTGAAGAAAAGTAGTATAATCAAGTAGTAGTTTTCACAGAATGTCTGTGAAAATGTGTTGTATGAAACTGTACCAGAACAACTAATATGAAATCAAAAGAATAGGATTGTACAATTCTAATCAAACTTCACATTAGGGACAAGAAAATTCGAAAAGTTAATTTTTATAACTCTATTTCGATGCCAAGTTAGAAGATGAAATAGAATTCGTCTGGATAGATGTAAAATTTTCTATACCAGTCGTCCAGAATGTTTCTTCTGAATTCCGTTCAATCAAAACCTTTGAAAGATTGTTTACAAATCCTTCTCGAAGATGTAACAATTTTGTCTAAACAGGATACGATACGTCGCGACTGCAATCCAGTAAAATCTACTGGAATTCCAGGGATTGTTCAGCGCATTCTTTTCTCCGTTTGCAAATTGTATGCAATTATTCGAGGCACTGCAACAAAAGGTATTTGGCGAAATTGAAAAGAAATCGCAACACTTTCGGTGTGAAAGTCGCCCAAATTACAACTCTCTTTGTCTCCGGCGATGTTGCAACGCAAACTGCGACCTCGAGGTCATCATTTCTATCTCTTAACAATGATGAAGTCGAACCCGCGACGAAATAGCCGAGCACAATGAAGGCAAAAGTAAAAGTCGCCTTAAATAATGCATATCGATTGTCCGCGCGACAAAAATGGCGGAATGCAAAATTCGTGCGCGCCGAGCGGCTCTCGAGGATCGGGATATATTATTATTTATTCATCGCGCGGCATTGTCGATTCTGCCGGCGTCTATCCTTGACACACTCCGTCGTCCGCGAGCGCCACGCTTCCTGCAGAAAAAGGACGTTAATCGAATTCCACGACCCATCTTTTGCCGCCGCGTCCAATTATTTTGCAGTTGTCGCTAGATAAGACGTCCAACTTGGCCAATCTAGTTTGCAAAGGCGCCGACCCCCCTCCCCTCTCACTTCCCTTTCTCTCTCTTTCTTTGTTGTCGCCACTCGACGCCTCATTTCCCGGTTTGCTCGGGACAAAACGCGATGGAAAAAAGCGAAAAAAATTGTTTAAAACAGACGAAAAGGAAGCTTGAAACTGCTAGCTGCAACGAGACATCTGTGGATTGCGGTTATGAGATTTAAATTTTGCTTCTTTAGACGATTACTTTTCGGTCAGGTTACTTTCGAATGTATTTGGGGAGCTTTGGAGTGGAAAGTTGATTTTCCAAACGAGTTATTACATTGCTCAAACATTTACCTGATGGAAGAGTATATATCCTTTAGTATTATGCCAAAACTTGAAAAATCAAACACGTATGTTAGGAGTATGACATTTCGAGTATGAATAATAACTGGAATGCATTTTGATTTGAGGTTAGAATGATCAGCCAAACTGTAATTTCACAGTTCTTCTTTAAAGTTGTGTTATACCGTAGTAAAAAGAGAAAAATATTCCCGATATATCCTCGATATATTGTTGATATATTGTCATTATATTCCTGATATATTCCCAATATAATCGCAAAATATATGGAAAAATATATATGTACGTATTTTGGCAAAAAGTTATGTATTTTGAATATATTTTCCATATATTCATACAATATAATTGAATAAATATATACACAAAAAAATTCAAAACTTTTCAAAAAATTCAAATTTTTCAAAAATTTCAAAAAATTCAAATTTTTCAAAAATTTCAAAAAATTTCAAAAAATTTAAAAAAT
>JABFPB010008472.1:0-10107 GCA_022817645.1 Ceratoteleas bidentatus | reverse complement strand
TTGACCAATTTGACCGTCAATTGACCAGTCAATTGACCAAAAAGATTTTGACCGGTCAAATGTGCAACCCTAATACGAACATACATAAGATCTTACATTATGAGATATAAGAACTCACATCACTAATGATGTGAGATCTTATATACCCCATATCTCTAAAGTTTTCGAAATGTTTACATTATTCGTATTACATAACATCGTATATTTTTACAAAATGTATTTAAGATGATGTTGAATGCATGGTTACCGACATCTGCAGTTTCGAAAATATTTATGTAGGAAGACCAAATTAACTTACGCGTTTCCTCTTTACATTCACAATTGTTTATAAAAAAAAATGAATTCCATTCACGAATCATATTCTCCCGTAACTGAGGAATATCATGAATCAATTTGGAATTATTATTTATTCTAATGATGACAAAAATTAAAAACACCTTAACTTTGTGGCAGCAAAACTTCGACCTCAGCTTAATATTTGCTTATATCTCATATCTGAAAATGTATGAAATCTCACAAACATATGAAATATACATTTTCAGGAGATTTCAAATTATGGGTTTCGTAACAGATACAGTCAGTCATTATGAGATGTCTAATGATATCTGATATTGAGTTTTATCTCATAAGATCTCTCAATACATAAAGTCTCATGCGATCTCCTATAACATGAAGTCCATTCTTAAAATATTATAAAGTAATAATATAAAGTAATAATACGAAATCGCATAAGATTTTCTGGTTCGCGCTGTCCTTAGCCTAATATAAGATATCACATTGAAATTCTTAGGTAAAACCTCATAAGGTCTTTTGAGTTTTTATGAGGTTCATACAATTTCACCTTATGAGATCTCATGTAAAAAAAACTCACTTGCTACGGATGACTCCGTTAATCTAACTTTCAATACAGTCTTGTTGTCTCATATAAGATGAAATTATAATGGTAAATAGGATTTTATTTTCATTTGATATTTGGTCGAACAGAGAAAAAGTTAAAATAGATGACTCGAACGAATATAAACGTTGTTTCTTGAGCAAGTAAAACAACTGTTGATAATAACACTGTGAACATAAGTTTCTGGGAACAAATTGATGGTTTGCCTGGATGGAAAGTTTATTACAAAGTATTAATGGTGGCATGACTATAAACGCCAATGTAAATATGACTTGATTGCGTGGGCAAAGTTTTAATTGTCTCGCTAGGAAATTGGTTACTAAGCGAGCATTGTCGAGTTGAAAAATGATTGCCCGATGTAATTAACATGATCGAAGTGAAATTGCCTGCCCCAGTTCGAGTTTCACGGTGAATTATTTATGCGTATTTCTAATTGAGCGACACCCGTAATTTCGCAGTTTCAACTTTGTGCTTCCTACAGCATGTGGCTTGATATCTGTTATGACAATGTAAAAGATTTTTCCTATTTAAAAAAGTTAGTTCATCTTTATTCGTTTTTATTCTCATCCACGTAAAAACGTACTGCATTGCAAATAAATAAGCAAAATCAACCTTAATAAATACAAATCAAAGGTACAATAAATATACAAAAACGAAAAAATCCATTCACCGATTACATCTGCGTGTGAACCAGTAGGATTACTAAGAGAGTGACTAAATTAAGTACAACGGCTGACGCACTTCCGGTGCACATGTCCACGTGACTCATCACGTCTTTGTAGACGTTGATCGCTCCAATTGATTCGGAGGAATCCACCAAATTATTTGTTGAGCTTTTGAACAGAAGATCCTTGGTGTTGTTGAAAGGTTCATAGATGCGAATTGGTCGACTTCCGTCCGGTCCATATCCCATCCAGTATTCTATCTTCAGGAATGCGTTTTTCAGATTCGTCGTCTCCAAAGCTGAGTTCCTCCGACGTGAGACCACCTGAAACCAATCAGATTCACCATTTCCATCGTCATCAGCACAATTATCATGGCCAAAAGTTGCCAACTGATATCCAGACATACCTCGCTGTCAATCGCAACAGACAGAGCACATTCGTCATCCACTTCAAATCCAGTATTCATAGCTAGACTTCCGTTCTTGCAGAGCACTCTATACTCCTTTGGTTCCAAGTTGTAGTAACTCAAATCTGAAAAATAATTCGTTCAACTAACATTTAATAGCTCGTGTTTTACAAGTGGTTTCCAGCCTAACTATCCAATTGCTTAACTGGAAGACATTACGAAAGGGACTTGTGTTCTCTAATTTAAATCCTCTTACTCTTTAACAAGTGTTGCACTTCAATGATCGCAATGTCCCCCAGTCCTTCCTTCAGGCACTTGACTGCTCCCAAAACTCCGTAATAACCATTCTGGTAGTTAGCAGCGCATATCTTGTGGGTGTCATCGTTGTTCCTCGAGTGGCAGATGGAGCACAATTTGTTGGTCACCTTGGAACTGGGGCGAGTAGTCCAGCGGTCAACCTCGTCTATTCCTGGAGCGCAAGCTCCTGAGAAGAAGTCTGCGATGATCTTTGGGTAGTCGCAGCATTTGCTGACCAGGTTTTTCGAGCGAGCCATATTCAGGAAGCTCAACCAGGCGATTCCTCCGTACTCGGGGAAGCAGGCCTTCTTGTTTCTCAGGTCCTCCAGTTTCCGGATATTGTTCGTGGACTCTTCTTTCAGAACTATCAAGACAACACTGTAGTCGTTCTTATCAGTGCCACAGAAGAGGACGTTGGACATGTTGTACACCCTGGAAAAATGGATTCGAATGAACTATCCTAAATATACTCCCCTCCATATCACTATACTCAACAACAGAAATAGTGCTAGTACTTGTAACAACCTTAAATATAATAGACGTTAAGTATAAAATTTGAACTTCAACCCTCAATAAACAGTACTCAAATTTGAAACACAACAAAAGTTAGGTCTTCAAGATGGAAACTCACTGTCTGACCAGCAGTCCATAGTTGGAGTCAATGGTCATGACATCGGCAGTGTCATGGACTATTTTGGAAAAACACTGGAACAGGCTGCTCTCCCTAGACGCAGGTCTCAACGAGCGATCAATCTTGACCGTTTGGTTGCAGAGGATCCTGGGCTCGATTCCAAGGGATGATGCCTGGGCACTGATCCATCTGCACTTGCTGGTCTCCATGTCATTTAAAGTGCACCAGCGTATTGCCTTGCCACAGGACTGTGGCAGCTGGATATCCCTGCCTCGGCTTAGGTACACTTCCGAGGACATGGGTCTCTCGAAGATTTTGATGCTGGTGTAGTCGGCCTGTAGGATCTTGAGGACGGCACTTTGCCAGTCCCTGGTCTGGAACTCCGGACTGTTCCAGGTTTTCAGGTCCTTAGACAGCTGTTCGTAGATGGCTCTGGAGAAGATAAAATCTGATTGCAAACATTGGCCTTTTTGTTTGTCGGATCAAATAGACTTAGGAGTTACCTTCTCACGACAACAGACTTCCAGGGTTGCTTGAGCCAAGCACAAGGTGCCTTTGTCGTATTTAGATCCTGCATAGCTCCTCCGGGACAGAGGAACTTGAAGTCCTGGGAATTCACACTGGTCTTCTTTTCCTGAAAAAAGTCTTGGGTAGTAACAAAATCGTAACTTTGGGTCCCGTGAATCTGACTGTTCTACTCAAACTTACTTCGAAGTATCGAAAAACGTGATTCAGAGCAACATAAGCCGTTTGTCCTCGACCTTTTGTCACACAGTCCAAAGCTCCATAGTGGCCATGGTGGGTGGCGTTATCGTACTCGCAGGATGGTTTGTCGCAGAGGGCGCACAGTTCGGGGTACTTCCTCTCTGAAAAATTGAACCATGAAGTTATGTTCATCTTTTTTGGTCGGCTATTTATTCAGTCAACATACTCAGCTCCGCATCTAGGGTACGGTTCAGCACCCACTTTCCAGGACGACATGCTTGACCAAAATGTTTCCTCAGATTGTAAGCGTCGTTTTCCACCACACTCAAGTCGTCTCGGCAGTTACTCTCAGAAATTGACTTATAATACTCTTTCTCAAAATACTTCAACACATAGTCATTCCACGTGCTAGACTCATTGAAGCCAGGGTGACACAGTCCTTGAGGTGTTGACGATTTTGAGACAGGAATCTTCGCATTCACTACTGCGACGGCCTCAAACTCGAAGTCCTCTAAATTGATAATCAAAGCTCAAACATTTTGATGATCCAAGAGCGAATTCAATATGTAAAAATGGTTTAATATGTTGGGAATATAGTGGGAATATATATATCCTATGTGGGCAACATATTTCGACTTATGCCAGCAAAGTATATTCCCAATAATTTACAAATGTTAGAAATATGATCCCAGTATATTGCAATAATTAGAAGTAAAATACTGCACAATGTGAGAATATATTTGTTAGAACAAATTTTGGGGAATATATTATTATGTGGACAATAAAAATTCCCACTTGTTTATAAGTGATAGTTTTGACATTGTTCCGTAGACTGAGGTACCATTAAACCGCTTCTTATGTCTCAGCTCCGCAAGCACATTCATGGTGTCTGGGTAGAAATGATGAGCTAGAAGAAGTCCGTCTGCGTCGAAAACTCCAAAATCAGCTTTCCCCTCGTTCATTAGAATTGCACAGTGAGACATATCCAAAGCTTTGACACATTCCACTTGGCTTCCTTCTTTTCGCAAAGCCAGACATGAGTCTGACTCTATACCTTTGTAGTAGCATAATCTGTCTGAAATGAAAAAATATAAAAGCGAACATTGAGATATACCTAAAAAATGTATTACATACAATGCAACAATAACAGTTATTATTATATTAACAAAAATATTGTTTTTAATTTCAGTTGGACTTTGTCTGAAAAATTGGCTTTAAAATAATCTTTATCAAGCCAAGTTCTGTCACAATTGAGGGAATTTGTCACGTCGATGATTTCTGACAAGCAAACTGATGTAACGGTAGATAAACCGTTTTAAGTTTTATCGACTTTAAGTAATATGATTAATACGGTAAACATTTCTACTTTCATAACTCACTTGGTCGGAGCAATTATTTGCAATTTTTCAGTACACCATATCTAGTTTTTTGCAGATTCATTGAAAATGCACTTTTTATTTAAACAATCCGCAACTGTTGTTAATTTCCATCAGACAGTTTATGAGAGGTCTGTCAGACTCCTTTTTTTAACGATTAACAACCGCTCGATGAGTACAATTTTATTTATTTTGCAGATAATTAATTTAATTACTCCTCTTACATAATTGCGCACTTGAAACTTTATCTCTCACGTATAATGGTGTTACAAAAAATACATGACATCAAAACAAAGCGGAACAGCAATAACTGAGTCATTCCTCGTTACCTTCTTTTATTATTTACTTAAAAAAAAAACAAAAACAAAAAAATAATTATTGAAAAAAATGCATTGATTTACAATAATTGAAGCAACTTTTCAAAATAGACTCCTTTCTCCCAAATTCATCTTAAATACTTACAGGTATAACCCAGGACAAGTTGCAAATTGATCAAACTCAAACAGAAAATAGTCCTCCAAGTTGCCGAAAATCGCTGCTCCATGTTCGAGCCAGCAAGAGTCCCTTTCGCCGAGCTCTTTCAAATTGACACTTAGTTAGCTACGGCAGATCAGATACGTGAATGGGTGCGCCGCTTCTCCTCTTTACTCGCGATAACGTTCGTCCTGATAACGCCAGGTACTCGTGCGACTCTCTGATTCACGCAGTCGGTATCGCCGATATCGCGCTGCTTTTCGTCGATTTACAGCCAAAATCGAAGTTCGAGGTGGAAACAAAAATGTTTGTTCTATGACGTGTCCTGTGACGCGCCGGGGAAAAAGTCAGCGCAAACAGTGACGGATAAACCGACACGAAGATGATCAGTCAACATGTGCTATAAATCAAACAGGAATTCAACTCATCTGCAAGAATAAGTGTCAAGCGAACGTTGCAGATCAGCGAATAGTACTCAATAGTGTTACTGAAATGTCCCTGAAATATTATAACATGCCAAAAATATCCTCTCGAGATATTATTTAATATTTTTCGTCGATAGAGATTTGTTCACTTCAGAGCGTATTGCAATGCTTAAAGTGAGGAGTGGAAGGGTGTGATATGTCATGACTTATAGAAATACAAAGTCGGAAATACTCGGAAAAAATGTAAAAAAAGTTTGAACAAACGTCTGAAATGTCCCAAATTTGCCACTATTTCAAACTAGATCTGTAAAGCACGCGATACTTGAAGAATTTGCTTGATTGTCTGAAAAACTCCCTGAGTTTCTTCAGGGAACCTTGCGGGCGTAGTTGGAGAATGATGGAGATAATAGTTCAGAAGTTCTACTTCAAGTTTGTTCAAAATCTTGCTTCATTTGAATAGAAATTTTTTTCAGACTTTTGCTAACATTTCTGCAAGGAAAGTGAATTGACATAGATCGAACATAATTTACGTTCAATCTATGTAAATTCAATCTATCATGCTCCAATCTGACGGACATTTTAACCTTCGATAAATGTAGAATGTACAGAAAATAACCTAAATGGGGTCCACGATAGGAATCGAACAGAAAAGAATGGAAAAAATGAGTTATTCACATAACTAGTGCAGAAATTAAATTATGTATTCGGAATCTTCCCATTGAGTAATTAATTCAGTTCTTATGGATTAAAAAAGATCTCACATTATTTTTTGTCACTAGAGAAAATTCACATACTACTGTAAATATTGCTCATATAAGTACCAATATCCCGAAACCAAAGGAAGTAGGCTTAGAAGATACATTTTAGCTAAACAATTTTAGTGTATAATATGTCTAAAACACTTTTTTAAATTAAAATGCAACTTCAAGTTTCTAACAGGACTCGCTTTATTTCATATAAATTAAGTCACAATTTACTTTTCACATAAAGCGTCCGTCTAATTATAAATCGTCAGATAAGAACATTATTTTCACAAAGTAGACTGCAGCGCGCAAATTCAAAATCGCTGAATTACAAAAGATTACATCTTGCGAAAACCAGGGATCCCAAGTCCAACTTTCAGAAGTCAGGCACCCAATCGCCATAAACTCTGTTTCTCCTACTAGATGCATTTTGGTAACTAAGTGTAGGCACTCGCAGACCATATTCAATTTCTTCACATGTCTACCCACTCCAACATGTCCTGCAACTATTTACACTTAATATCCAACAGGGTGGAAAGTATGACTTTTGTCCCCAGTACCAATTCGACGCCTGAAAAGAAGTGGTTTCATCCCATGTCTGTGTTACAATTTAAGTCAGTCTTCAAGTCAGACGTTGAATTCACAATTCTTGTATATGAGTAAAAATTAAAGTTCACACTCGTTCGGTTCCAGGCTCATCATTAGTAGATAGATGAACGCCATAGTTGCCATGATAATCACCAAGGCATTGCTTTTTGGCACCAGCACCCGGAATTGTAACGGATTATCAGCAGTTGGCGCGCAGCAGTCGCCGTTGTCCGAATGCGGTTGTTTGCCGACGCGGCGCATGCGAGTGTCCTTGCGGTCTTTCCAGTAATCCTGGAAACATTCGTCGCATAAGTGGCCCTGGCTATTTTCTGTGGCCTTCATGTCCTTCTTCACTTCTTGAGGCATGCCGCAGAAGTCGCATTCAAAGTATTCTATTTTTTCGATCTTCTTCACATGCTCGATAAGTTCCTCGCGGTAGCTGAAGAAGCCTTCGCAGATCTTGCACTGGTACGAACAGAGATGGTCCAAGAAGTATTCGCGTGAGTCAAACTTCTCCTCGCACCCTGTGCAAGTAAAGGTATCAGGCTTCTTATCGAGTTTACAGTCACCTGGAAGGGCAGGGATGGATTAGTTTCGAGGGTTTTAAATAGGCTAAGCAAATGGCGATATGTGTGACCTCTAGTCAAATAAATTTAGCACCAGCTTTGGTACAATGTGTCCAAGATAAATGTACATTCCCAGTCAACCATGATATTCGCAATAGTACCGCAGCAGTACTGTTGCAAAAATCATGGTTAACTGGGTTTTATGTAAAAAAAGGCACTTATAAATAATTTACAAATAATTTTATTCGCTAATATAATAACTGATAATTCATAAATGATTTGTTTTATTTGAAATTTGGAATTGTTCGAACCGTTCATGAAGTTCAAACATTTTATAACCCTAAAATTTTGCTTTAAATGTCGGCCGAGTGATTATACTTTCGGACTTTCCTATTCGAATCCCAGCGATGAGTGACGTACTTTTAACACTAGAAGTACCAAGGGGACAAATTTGTCCCTTTTTTAAATTAAAATCTGTATACAAGTTACAATTTTCAACGAATTCGGTTGAAATTTTATGACTTTTATTCGAATACGGAGTTCTTACTTTAGGCTTAATTTTCAGATTAAAACATTAATTTGTTTACAAATTATTATACAGTTTACCTAGAAGTACCAAGGGGGCAAATTTGTCCCCGACAAGGTTTCAATAAATATAACATTATAAATTTAATTTAAAACTTATATAAATTACTCATGCGATATTTGGAAGGTACTACAACTTAAAATTAATCATATATAAAATACATGGGAAGTCACATGTAGAGTCACATGTAGGGCATATGTGGGGATACATGTAAAGTACATGTAGAGTTACATGTAGGGTCACATATGGAGTCACATATAAGGTGACATGTAGAGTAACATGTAGGATCACATATAAAGATACATCCGATGTCACATGTAGGGTCACATGTGGGGTCACATGTAGGGTCACATGTGGGGTCACATGTGGGGTTACATGAAGATTCACATGTAGAGTAACATGTAAGATCACATATAAAGATACATGGGAAGTCACATATAGAGTTACATGTAGGGTCATATATTGAATGATTTATTTCGGTAAATTTGATACTACTATATTATAGCGCGACGATTGCAAAGGATTAAGGCGGCGGTGTACCTAGTAGTTACTTCCCGAGTTGAGTACTGAATTCTGAGAACGAATATGGGCACGGGCCCATATTTACGGACCATATTTTGCACACGACCTGTGCTGTCATACTTTGCACACGTCTGTTCTTAATTTTAGAACTCTAAGCATGCGTTTCCCACTTGATTCCTTCAGAAAACGTCAATCCAACATTGCCACCTCGAAGGTGAGCGGATGTTCAGTGCATTGACTTGCTCGATTTTGCTGATCGAGCAGCCAATCGTCAAGGAATCGAGTTGACTTGAGAATTATTTCTTTAAGCAGCAAAATTCGCGACGTTAGGAATGGGCGTTAGCCCGTTTCCTAACAATATCATATTTTGAAGACAATGTGAAATTCGCATTTTGTACTGAGGAAGATCTACAGAAAGAAGAAAAAAAATTAAGTCGAAAATTTAGTAGAGCTTTGCGAGTAATCGACACCAGACAATTTCACAGTTTCATACCATTAGGTACAAACAATCTTATTTATATGGAGTTTTCTGTCGACAATTATAAGACTGCGATTGCATGTGCCTGATTATTTAAAATTATGTTGTATAATTGTTATACAACATAATGTTAATGTTCGTTTCATATTACGCTGCGTTTCTATGTTGAAAACTATTAGCATTGCAGCGCCGGGCCACTCACAGCGCGCGAAACTGCGTGCAGCGCATCACGAAAACTGTTATATCTTTTTATGTAATTGTGATCCTGACGTTTGCATGTGTTTCCAATTCTGCATTACATATACTTTTAAGATATTTTCATAAATAAAAATTGCATATATCATTGACAACACCCTTTTTCCAAAAATTGTTTAATTAATTTTGCAATAAACAATATAATATAATAATTTTTTTTACTTTAAATGCCATAATATTAAAATTAATTCAACTATGTTTCGTATACGCCTCAATAAATGTGAAATCGGTTAATGAGAACCCAAGATATTTCATTTTCAGTTGGTGACTACACAAAATTTCAAACCAGTCAACCAAAAAATTCGATGCGACTTTCCTGTGACGTCACAGGAAAGTCACAAGTGACTCACACGTGAGCCACAGATGAGTCATAAATGCGTCGCTATTTCCTCCTCAGCGTGACTTAATTGTGACTTTCATTTTTTAGTTCAATGAAATGTCTCAGGACAGTCACATTAAGGTAACTTGAAAGTCACATAAAGGTATAATGAAAGT
>JABFPB010008471.1:0-10109 GCA_022817645.1 Ceratoteleas bidentatus | reverse complement strand
ACCGGTGGCTGTCCAAGAAGAACCACTTGGACAGCCACCGGTGCAAAGCCCTGGCGGTCAAGCGAAGTTCTCCCACCCATTCCAACCGAGGCTCGCCGCTGACGGTGCCTGGGGACATCAAGGACAGCCACCTCCTGACCCCGGTTTCGGAGTCCTACAGCCTCGCGAGTGCCCCGTTGAGCTCGATCCCTCTGAACCTGACCACCAGCGTGATGAGCGACATCCCGGAGCAGACGGAACCCGAGGACCTGTCCATGTCCACCGGCATGCATCGACCCTACTCTCGTTCCCACAGCAACGGGGACTCCCCCTTGAGTCGCAGCCCCAGCACCGATACGATGCAGGAGGATGACGACGATGACGAGGAGTTGGACCACAACCAGGGACCCATCAACCTCTTCCGCCTCGCAGTTAAGACCGAGGTCAACCACCAGGAAACCGTAGCTGTCAAGTCCGAGCCGGGCGACGAACACCACCACCAGTCCTAGTGCTGGAACGGGTCGAGTCCAGGGTGTGACCCAGACCCCAGCTGAGCCGGGGTCCAAGAGGCGGTCAGAGTAGTTGTCCCACACAGTTCGACCGCGAAGCGAGAACGCGCGGCCGGATTTCATCTTTATTAGAGTCGAAATTTTATTGCTGTTGCGCTGCAGCCACTTGACTGCACCGGCCGAAGCTACTGATCTCAGCCGCGGTTTTTCTTGGTTCCTGGTAAGACCCTTGCCACAACATAGTCATAGTATTTATTGTCGCAACATACCTCACGCGTGCGCGCGAACGCAACGTTGTATTTATTGTCACTGTGTACGGGCGTGTATATTTTTCAGACCAGGACGTGAAGATAGGGCATAAGGCAGGCTTAAGTTGTAAATACATCGGTTAGGCTAAGCGAAAGGGTGCCGGCGAGGATCGATCGGGACCTTAGACTGCGCGAACTACGAATAACTTTTGTAACATAGTTGTATTTAATTTTAACCCTTCCCCCACAATGACCACCCACCGTTCCCGTTCGATCGGCGCCATGTTGTACAGACCGCAGCAGATGATACAATGCAACCGTTTTGTTTTGTTTTTCATCTTTCGATTAAGGATGTTGATTTTTATTGTTGATTATAATTTCTCGAATAAACGCAGTTTACGAGGCACAACACAGCGTTTTGTTCCAAATCGACAGAGAGTTTTGAACCCTATCCCCCCTCGAACGAGAGCGTCTCGGTTCTTGATAACGCGGGAAAACCGTCGTTTCGACGAATCGCTCCATTGGTCATCGGACGCGCGCAATTAACGCGGCCGTAAATCTGCCTAGTTGGGCCCAATTTGTAAAATGAGTTCCCGGTAGGGAAAGAAGGCGACTGCCATAAATCCGACAGTTGGAAGACGTTTTTTTCTCATTTTTTTTGTCGCTCAATGGGACGACACAGAATGACCGCGGTTGGGGTTTAATTTTCATGCGGGGATTCATTTCACATAAGAGGACAATCTGGCGGATTACGCCGCCGGGACAAAAGGAGTGACCAGGAAAGGGCCCACCCAGGCTCTCGTAATCACCCCCTCCCTCATCTTTTTTTCCGCGAGTTGAAACAAACGAGCATTCAGAGACACGATTCACCGTACCGGTCACAGAACAGATGCGAAATTATTTATGTATACACACGCAAGAAATCTATATATACGATACAAAACGACAAATTCTATCTCTAAAAATAAAATATATCTACACACATAAATATATATGTATTGACTATACGATGTTCCCGGGGAACGCGTCCGTTCCCCCGAACAGTCATGCGAACTTTGTAAATACCTCCCCGGTCTCGTAAGCAGCGCACTGAAAAAATTTTGTACCTTTATCAGACTTTGTCCCCGGAGTACAAAACCCCGAAGACCACCCCCGCGCGGTCGACCGCCGACCGCGCGACAATCGAGAATCAAAATTTTTTCCAGTGCCCGGTTCGTGTCCGCGCGAACAATCGGCGCGTGGATCGTGTGCGTGTGCGTGCGTGTACGAGCGTAATAGAGACAAAACGGCGGATGAATGTTCTGGTATACAAGTTCCTCTGACAGTAAGCATAGCGAGGCGAGCGACGCCAGTAGGTCCGACCTCTGTCGCGGTATCAGACTGACACGCCGAGGCACGGCCCTTAGCATAAGAATGGGCCCGGGCGGACCACCCCGGCGTATTGTTCCTGCCCGGGGCGAGTGTCCACAAAGAGTGCAAATATCGCCTGCCCAGGGCAGCCCTTTAATTCTCGGGGAGAGGGGAGGCTGCTGGCGAAACAGCGAGCCTCTTTGTCGGGACTCGCGTTGCGCTTGGGAGAGCAACAATTTGCCTCATTGCACACGAATGGCAGGCAGTCGCCCACCCGAGCCCATCACGCATCATCGGACCCGATCTAGATCAGACGGTATTTGCCTTGAGCAGGCGCCTACACCTTCGGGGAAGAGATGGTGAGATCTTTCTTGGCTGGGAGGACCTTCCTGGCAGGATCGCCTACTTTAAATCCTGGCAGGATCGCCAACTTCAATTCCTGGCAGGATCGCCGACTTTAATTACTGGCAGGATCGCCAACTTTAATTCCCTGGCAGGATCGCTAACTTTAATGCCTGGTAGGATCGCCAATTTTAATTCCTGGCAGGATCGTCCACTTTAAGACGTTTAAGTGGGGAAGTTTTGCGATTTGGGGTATTCTCTATGGAGAATGGGACAGTTGGATTAGGGAGGACCCAGTTGGGAAGGTCTCTAGGTTAAAACAACTTCGAGATCTTCCTGGGTCTGTCTCCAAGTGTTCCATCCTCCTTCTGGAAAGAAGATCTGGACTTCAGTCCATTCCTACGAGAACTGTCCCAGTTGAAGACCAAATCTGGTCTTCCCTAACAACCTTGAGACCTTCCTAGGTCTTCAACCCTCCCACTAGTCCAGTGAAAGCGAGATACCCAGCCAAGAGTTCTCAACCTGCCTCTCGAGTTCCTACAGATAGTTCCAAAGAACACCTACCCCCAAAATCAGAGAGTTCCTAACAAAGTTCCATAACTAGAAAACATAGACGAACATAGACGAACCGAAGCGACAGAGGGTCGACTACAGCCGACCTCGTGCCTCCGCAGAAACAACCCACTCCATCAGCCGACCATTGTACATACGAGCATAGAGCCTCTTAGAGCAGCGATTAAGAAGGACGTATTGTCGCGATCGAAGTTTAGTTTTTTGCACTAACTATCCCGCGGGGAGGGTCCCGTTGGGTGTCTACCACCCCTCAGAACCCTCCCCGCGGGTTCCCGCCGAAATCGCGAGAAACTGTTTCAGTTCCTAGACCCAACTTGTCGTTGGGTTGCTCATCATCCTAATTTGGTGCACGCGCAACCGGAAGTGAATAACTATCAAACTATCGCTTGTCCTACGCTAGTTTACGCTAAAGAGTAATTATCGTTGTTGTCCTAATCGTCAACTGTCGTCACGCGACCGTATCTTGATGTATGAAGTACGATCAGCGGACACCAATTGTGTACTATTATCCACTGTCGTAGGCCGGCACGGGGCGTCGTGATACTGAGTCGCACGCCGAACTTTTTCGATCGTCATTGTAAAAACTCGCAGCGCAGACTGTACTCGCCAGCGCGGTTACGACACTTGTACATAGGTTGTATACTTTTCGCAATGGTGCCCGGACTTGGGAGGGCGCGGGAGGGGACAAGTAGTATCCGCTGGTAACAAGTAGTTCCGGTTTGGAGGAGACGGAACTGGAGGTTTGTTCGGTGGTTCTTGGTGGGAGAAGGTGAAATTTGAGTTTGCTAGTGCAAAGGAAAAATTTCAGTTCGAACTCTTCGAATAGATTTTGAACTTGGATGAAGGTCCAGTTTGGAAGTATCGGAAAGTCGAAGTTGGAAGCATCTAAATTAAATGACCAAATTTAAGGTATCTAAGTTAGATCTTCTAGGTGGAAGTATACGATATAGATCTTCCAGTCTGAAAATATACGGATTAATAATCTGGGTTAGAAATGTCTGAACTAGATCATCCATGTTGTATATGGAAAATTAACGATTGGGAGTATCTAGATCGTATAATAAATAATTATATGAACAACCAGATCTTCCGAATTGGAAATGAATTAAATGGATCATCCTCTTTGGATCGATCTGATTTAATTACCCAAACTAGAATTATCTGAATTAGATCACCTTGATTGGAAGTATCAAAATTAGATTATTCGAATTGGAAATGCGAACTAATATCTTCTGAATTAGAAGTATATGGGTAAGGTCATTCAATCTAGATGTATCTAATTCAGAGACCCGAACTAGAATCATCTTGATTAGATCACCTGCATTGGAAATGCCAAAATTAATTTATTTGAATTATAAGTTTATGAAATAAGATCATCTGAATTGGATGCATATAAATTAAAGTCATCCAATTTGGATTAAATAAATTAATTCGAAGTTAAATTATCTAAAAATCAATCACCCGAACTGGAATTAAATGAAGTTATTCTAATTTAACGATCGAAGTGAGAATCATCTAAATTATATCATCTGCATCGAAAAGAGAAAAATTAGTTCATTCGAATTCGAAGTATATGAGCTATGATCATCTCGATTAGAAGCATATAAATTAAAATCATTTATATATAATCAAATGAAAGATAAAATAATATAAAATTAAAAATATCTATCTAAAATATATAAATTAAAATAGGATTAAATAAACTAAGTAAATCATCCAATTTGGATTATCTAATTAGATGATCTAAAATAAAATTATCTGAATTAGAACATCATTATTTGATAAGCATTAATTTTAAGATCATCAGAATTGGATATAAATAAATCAAAATCATCCAATTTGGATTTATTTAATTTGACCGCCAAAACTTACATGATTCGGATTTTATCTCTATTGAAATATCTAAATTAGGTCCACCGAATTAGAACTATATGAATTAAGATTATCTGAATTAGAAGAATCTAAACTAAGATCATCTCAAATGGTTATATTTAATTAAAACCAATTTTGATTTATCCTATTTAACGTCTTGAACTTAAACTATCACAATTGGATCTTATTTGCACTGATTTTTTTTAATTGCATGTTTTCAGTTGCAAATATATAAATTATCCAACATGATAATACCCAAACGAATAATCTAAGGTATACGAATGTCAAATATATCATACACATTGGATATGTCTAGTTTATCCAAAAAGTTCCAAAAAATTGTTTGGAACCTATACATTACTCAAAATGAACTAATCTATACTAACTACAAAGTATTCAAATAAGTAATCGAATTTATAATATATCCTAACGAAACATCCAAACTGAGCAGTCAAAACGAAATCCACTGCTCCTCAAGAACCACTCGAGAACAAATCGTCCAAATCGCGTAGTTCATATCACCGACTCTATTCAACTTCGACCAAACTCTCGCACATTCTCAAGTCCAAGGCACGAAGACACACGGTACAAATTCAGACCTTAAATCTCTAGCTATAAATACGAATGGAACAATGATATTGTCGACGATAATAACGTGTTTCTAGTGGACTAGTCGTTTGTATGGTGCCACAGAAGAGTCGTCCTTTCGTTCCCAAAACCAAAAAGCCCAAAAATAACAACCAAAAATAACACCGCAGCCAATTTCAGAGTTCCCCCACTTTTCCTCTCAGTTCGACTCTGTGCGAGCCACTGTTCACAACGGCACTGAAAGTTTGTATACTATATGAAAACTGACACTACCTCACCAGACACCTAATATATCTGAACCGCAAGACTGATTTTACATAGTATTTCTATAGATAAGCGAGTAACGAGCGGCAGGACGGAGTTTTTTAACAAACGGTTAAGGTTTAAGATTGATCAGACCCCCTCGGCCACCCCCTGTACAAATGCGCCTGGATGTGTCTGATTAGGGTCTCACGGTTGTGGACAAGTCGAGCGAGTGTTTCGTTTGTGATTGTACGCTCTTTTGCAATTGTACCACGCGTAGTTCATGTCAACCCCAGTGGTCTGTCGAACTATTTTTATTATTAAAAACTCACTGTTTAATCGTTAAATGAAGTCAATTATTTCACCCTTCCCCTTGGAAAACAGAAAACAATTTTGTTATAAAGAATTCTCCTTAGAAATTCGCCTTAGAAAACACAGAAAACAATTTTGTTATAAACAATTTTCCTAATTTTCTGCCTTAGAGAACACAGAAAAAAGTGTTATTATAAACAGTTTTGTTATAAACAATTCTGCGCCTTAGAAAATACAGAAAACAATTTTGTTATAAACAATTATCCTAGATTTAAAGCCAATATTATTATTAAATATCATTTGAAAAATTAAAAAAAATATTTTTCGACCCTTAGACACTCTTCCAAGGGGTTCCTGGCAGTCGCAAAAATTTGTCGAAACGCGGAAACCGAAGCGAGATAAGCGATCGAGCGTTTCACGAGTCATCTGAGATTGCATCTTGCTCGTGCCACTCGTGTGACGGAAGGGCCCGAAAAAAACGCGAAAGAAAGGCGAAAGGGGGAGAAAAAAGCGAGGGGACCACCCCCCACAATAGTCTTCGCGCGACCTACATTCAGCTGCGTCATCGGGCCAAAGAAAGAGAGTTTCCAAATTTTCGGATTTCACGATCGCGCGTGCTTCACGAGTGCGTGCGGTCGGGCGGGGAAAGGGGGAGGGGACCCGGCTTCGTGGCACAGTGACACATTACGCCGTAATGTGGGGGCACGCGACAGATGCGACAGATCGTTGTATGCTTCAATCTATCTCGAGTGCTTTTCAAAATCGCCCTTCTTTGTGCGTAAATACACGGGAGACGTAAAAAATGAACGATCCGGGGAAACAATTCGGCTTTGGGTTACGCGGGCGAACGAGGTAGGAAAGGTGATTAAGGGGTCTGGGTTGGGTTTGGAGAGTGGGTGGGGATTTGGGAAATTCGGACAGGTGGACGGGAGGGGATTCCCTGCATTCAGACGAATTATTTACTGAGAAAAATAATTCGTAGAAGCTACGAAAAATTCGTAGACTTTACGATGTATATCGTAAGAGCTGCGAAGAATTCGGACATTTTTTTTATGGTATGTATCTTAAAAGTTACGAAGTAACTAATAAATCTGTAATTTATTTGTAGTAAATAAATTTTGTATTTCAGATGAACACTTAGGTAAATCAAATAAAGAATTTATTTGGAACGACTGAAAATTAGATACTTTAAATGTGAGAGTTTACTTACACAAAAATTATAACACTACTTTTTGAAATAAATTTATTTATTAATTCTCAGAACTAGATTATTATACAAATATAACATTGGCAATAAATTGTAAATATAATAGAAATATGATTTACAATCTCTGACAAATTAATTGAACGTATATAGATTGGAAATATATTGAATGTATATTAGAAATATTTTTATATTTAGGAGAGTTTATGAAGATAATATCTAATTTTGAGAAAGGCTGATTAATTTAAAGGGTTCGGAATCCCATTTTTACGTCGGAATGGAATGGATTTCCATTGCGTTCCGACGTGTTTTTATTTTGAAGGATATTTTATTTTGAATGGAAAATTTGAACGGGTGTGAGGAAAATGTATTATGATTTTAGTTGATTAGATAAGGTTATTTCCAGAAAAGGGTTCCGATAAGTGTATGTAATATTATTTCATTTATGTTAGGTTTACGGTAGTTTTCTATTATTACTTGTACTTAATGAGAATTAATTATATTATTAATTTCCATTGATTAAAATTGTGTCAAAGCTTTAATCGTCCATCATTATTTTTAGTTTGTTAATTAAACATGAGTACTACTGGCTTTAAACCATTTTCTGAATATTAAGATGATTTCTCGAAATTTTATTTTGAATACATTGAATTTGTAAATCAATTCAATGGAATTGATTTAGACAAAGAGCAAAGAAAGAAATAGAATTGGGAAACAAATTTCTCGATTTTATTGAGAAATTTATGTGTAATAAACAATTGCAACATTCAGAGACATTTGATCAAAATCGTCTTTTTCGAAATTATTAAAAGTGTATTAAAAGTGTAAAAATTGTATTAAAAGTGTCTTTGAAGGTGTTTGCCGGCTTGTTATAAAGGCATGGAATTGTGCCAGAACTTATTTTAAAATATGAAAATAGTTTTTAAAACAGTTTTTTTTCTTTCGATGCATTAGTATAAATTATTTTTCATTATTTTTTTCTTTTTATTTAAACAGATTAACAATTAAAAGAATTATTATTTATTTTTCTACATAAATTGAAGATAGTGAGTGATATTATGTGAAACAAAAAACCTTTTTTTCAGTAAATGTCGAGTGATTCAGTAAATTGTACGCCTAAAACCTACACTCTTAGAAATTAGAATTTCCTATGCGTCATTATGAGGGTATTCCTTTCATTATAAATAGATTTCTTTTCATAATGAACCGATTTTTCCTCTAGTTCACATATACAATTTTTTATTGTGAATGACTCTTTATTATGGTGAATGTACTGCTTAAAAATGTCTTTTTTTACAAACAGACAAATGAACAATGGATTTGTCAATTCAGATATTCTTGATAAAGAAAAAACTCTAAAGATATTTAAAAAGGTCTACAAAATTGGGCCAGTATTATAGAGATAATGAAATCTGTAATACCCTTAAGGGGAAATTCAAATATGCGTTAAAGTTTTGACAAATAATTGAACTTTTAGCATACTACATAATTTTCTTAGACACTTCATGTGATACTTAGTTCAGACATAAATATTTACTTTGCTCTATGAAATTTCTAGAGAAAATATGAGGAATCAACAGGAAACGTTTAATGAATTGGGTTTTCATTTTCCCTGTATTATATTGTTGGATTTCATTTGTACTAAAAATGTCATTTTTAAATTTCTCAAATTCTATAGGGAATTTTGACATTGTCAAGTTAGATTAAATATAAAATAGTAAAAAAACCAATATATTTTGACCCCAAAATGTATATATGTGTGTATATTAATTTTTTATAAAAACCAGCTCTGGGACTTGAACCCCTTATCTTATGGGTACAATGTAAACACTTTACCTCTTATCCAAGGCCCTAAAATGAATGGCAGGAATTAAATTTGACTAAAATGGCAAAAGATTTCCTTAAGCCAACTTCAATTTTGTTTGTCCAAATTCAAAATTTGAACAAAATAAAAAATTCACATAAAAAATCTGAACAAAAAATTCTCCTTTATTGCGCAAAAGACTTAAATTTGCATATTTAACATCTCTTCGTAAAGCAACACTTGCAGAAAAATCTCGCTGACAAAGTGCGCCAAATTAAAAATCCGACCTACACGAGTCCCTCGTTATCGCGTCTTCGCCCGCACAAAAAAACTCCTTGACGTGTGCTCAGCACGCGATTTCTTGCGCTCGCGCCTCTCCGGCGTTCCCAAAAAAGTGTCCTTTCACCGAGGGGAAGTCTCGGGTGGGCCCGAAATTCGGACAATGCCGCCCCGAAACGCGATACCGGTTAACGACGGAACCCGGAATTACGTGAATTTTGCTTACAGCCTCGCTCGCAAAGGGTACGTGTATGCAGTAATACCGTCGATTTAATAGCGTCGTTCCATTAAATGTGCAAGCACGTGCGACGCGCGCCGCCCGAGAGCGTAATCCGTTCGATGAAAAAGTTCGAAAACGATTCCCCTCGTTTGATCCCGACCGTTACCCGGGCTTTTAACGAGATTAATTGAAAATTCGGAAATGCGCGCGCTGTTGCCATGGCGAGCGGATTCGATTGGCTCGACGGAAGCGCGAAATTAGCGGCACTAATTTCGTCGTGATTCCGGCGCGTCGCGCGAGAAAATGGTCTCGAGAAGAGGGGACCAAAAGTTGATGCGAAAAATAATATTAAATATAATATTATCTGTCATATTACATTAAATTAATTATAAAATGTAACTTTTTTAAGTAAAAGAAAATTTTATTATACATAAAAAATATTTTTTTAAATAATAAAAATAATTATTAAATATATAACAGTAAGAACATTGAAAAAATGTTATTTTTTATATATATTATAATTAATTATAAAATTAAATTAAATAATTATAATTAATTATAACAAACTGAATTTGTCATATTATAT
>JABFPB010008470.1:0-10109 GCA_022817645.1 Ceratoteleas bidentatus | reverse complement strand
TCTCCTGTGGGTCCGGGGCCGGCTGTTTTGTTGCGCAAATCGCAATTCAACATGGCGAATCATCGACATGTTACATCACACCCTTTCCGGGGACCCTCTCTGTCTCCACCTGCAACAAACTCGACGCTTTTCTGCACATATGACGACGAAATTTCACCGCGAACATTTTCTATCATATTTCCGCTAAGGCCTACCAAAAGTTTCATCAATTAAATACGAATCCTCTCAATATAAGTTCTAATTGTTTTCAATACATATTACTGTAGTCCACACAATTGATTTTCTGACGATTTCTTGACGGGTTACGGGTTGGATACTAAGGTCTGAAACCCAACTACCAAATCTTTTCATCCAATACATTCTATTACCGAAGTAGCTGAAGACGACCCGTCAACATCCTCTAGTGATCTAAAGACTACTCCGACATGACTCGGGTCCGTAGGGTCGTAACGCCCCAAGCGCAGATCTTCGCGCCCCTGCGGCAGCCGATAACCATCGTCAGATACTCCAAATGGTCATTTCCGAAATAAAAATCAATGGCAGGAAACAAGACCATGGACCAGAAAAAAATCAAAAAGAGACAAAAAAATAAAAATAGAAAGGACGCAACCGAAGTAAAAAAAAATGGTGAGGGGGGCGAAATAGCACATAACTAAGTAGGTTTGGATGCTGTTTTATTAGGTTTTAATGAACACCAAAAATTGACCGCAAACTCAATCGCCATTTTCGTTTCCAAAAACAAATCTAATCAGACGGGAAACGACAGTCATCACTTACAAAATTAAATCAGTCAGCAGAACACAAAAAAAATCATTTACCTAGCAAAACTAAACTCTTTCTCAATAACATCCAAATTACGTTTACGGTTCAACTACGTTCAACCAAAGTCAGTATCTCAGTCGACCTTCCCGGTAGCAACGACGGCATGTGCGTACGGTCTCGCCCGGCTCTCCACACTTGTAACAAAAGATATAATTGGGATCACGATCGGTACACTCAGAGTAAGTGTGTCCCCCATGACCACACGCAAAACAATACACATTTCGCGAAAGGTACCGGCCAGTCACATGTCCATCCTTTCCACTCGCGCGACCCATACGAACCTCAGAGGTACTAGCCTCTGGCTCACCGGTTAATTCTAATCTAGGTTTCTTTGCGGGACTGCGATTCATCATCGTTTCAGCTTCCAACCAATTGGGCGTTTGAACTGATGCTTCTCGTTTCTTGGGTCGTTGTTCCACAACTTGGACCCCCACTGATCGCATAACGGTTTTTCTCTCGAAAGAAGGTGACTTCGCTACCGGCCTCAATGGTAGAGCGACCTGGGTACTCACCGAATGAGTCACAGGGTTCACCTGAATCTGGACCGATCGCATCTTCGCCTTACTCTTCTGACCACTCGATCGCGTTGCTGATTTTTCTTGGGGAGGAGGGAACTTTTTACACCGGGGCCCGACAACATTGCGGGTTTGACTTCCCCGGTCCTTCGTACTCCTGGTTGCCTGGACCCCTGTGTCCACGAGGATGACATTCGACCTCTTCTCCATCGTAGTTTGGACTCCTTCATCGACGAGGATGGGACTTGATGGTGTCTCGGATATGGTTTGCACTCCTTCGTCGACAAGGATGGGGCTCGGGGGTATCTCTGTCCACCGAGCATAATCTCTGGCGATCTGGGCCTCCTCATCCAGTTTCAGAAATTGATCGGCTGTTTTCCAGAAGTTGGGGTACTTTTTATTTATGTAGGCGAACAAGTTTTTGTACTCAGCAAAATAAACACTCGGGTCGGGGCGGGAATGATTTTGTGACATGATGCAAATCCTCCTAGTAAAAAAAAAGAAACAGATTTTCTACGTTAACTAAAATGAAATCAAAATGATATCGCTGAAAAAAAATATTCCAATAACCAAATTTACTTTCATGTTTGTACTAAGATAGGGCTCATTGGTTACACGCGGCACGGGCTAATTCATCGGCCTTCTGATTTCCTGAGTCGTCAGCATGACCTTTCACCTTAACCCATTCCACGAGTTCAAAGAATTCGAGGAGATGGGACAGTTCTTCAAACTCCTTCCGATGCACCACTTCTCTTCCCGCCGCATTTTTCCATCCCCGCAACTTCCACTCAGGAAGGTATTGGGTCATGCAACGAATCACGAAATCAGAATCCGTATGAATCCGGATTCGATTTTGTTTTGCTTGTGATACAGCCTTGACTGCTGCAATCACTGCCCGCAGCTCGGCTCTGTTATTCGTGCAGCGCTCGCGTAACCGAGACGAGATATTTGCAGGACAATCTGGGCCAAAATACACCCCAATCCCGGCCCTCGCGGTATTCCTCCCATTCCGCGAACACGAGCCATCTGTCCAAACGTTAATAAACCCATCTACGTCACGTAGGTTATGAAACAGAGTTTCCGGACAGATCACTGGCGAGAAGTAAGGTTTCACCTGCGACACGTCAACTTTGCATACTTTTCCTGAGACTTCATCGGTGATTTCGTAAACGTTCTGGGATAAGACTTTAGTAATTTCATAGGGGCCTATCCACTTCGGTGCCAGTTTAGCGACAAACTTTTGCGTGGCCGAAGAGAGAACATGATTGCGCATCAATACTTCATCACCTACCATATAGGTTTTAGGGCGATGTCTTTGATTGTAATACGGACTTTGACGAAGAACCGCATCAGTGAGATTTTGGGTAATAACGGTACGGAGTTCTGCAAGTCTCACCATTCGATTTCGCCACGACTCGGGATTTTGGGACGGCTCGTTTTCATACTCCTGTAATTTGTCGCGTATACATTCTCGGGGAGAAGGTTCACGTCCAAAATTAAGAAAAGCCGGACTAGTTTTGAGGGAGGAATGATATGCGGTATTATATGCGAATTGAAAATCAGTTATAAAGAGGTCCCATTCTCGATGGTCACTAGAAATAAATGCCGATATCATTGACTTTACTACACGATTTACGCGTTCTACAGGATTAGATTGCGGATGATACGGCGGGGTTGTCTGATGCTCAATCCCGGAGGTAATCAACAACTCTTTCACGTGGGTATTGCAAAACTCCGTTCCATTATCGGTTATCAACACTCGTGGAGCTCCCCATCGATTAACTACCGCGTCCCGAATCAAACTAGCTACTTTCCTTCCCGTGGCCTGACGTAATGGGCCACACTCTATCCACTTCGTAAAGCAGTCTTGCGCAATCAACAAGTAGCACTGCCCATTTTTACTCCGTGGGAATGGGCCCATCAGGTCAACAGCAACAACAACCCATGGTTCATCTAGGAAACGGTGTCTCAAAAGTCCGGCTGGAACCAATTGTTCCACCTTGTTCCTCTGACAAGTATCGCATTGTTTCACATATCTAATCACGTCTTGCGCCATCCCCGGCCAATAATAACGAGCGCGAATACGATGGTTGGTTTTTTCCACCCCAAGGTGGCCAGCTTGGGTGCAATCGTGGCATTCCCTCAAAACCGCGTCTCGCGATTCAGATGGCATGACCAGTTTCCACACAGTCTCTTCCCCGACCAAAGCTTCGAACTCTGATCTAGGCATCTGGACATATAATCGATCCTCTTCTATCTTCCACCCTGGGTTCGCTTCCGGTTTCTCCCGAACCTCCGTTAGGCGGCGCATATACCACCGATCGTGTGGGACCTTATCAAGATCCCTAAAGGTAGAGGGGGTGATTACCGCACAACACGGAACATCGGATTCCGGTGCTTGAGCTAATGCGTCTGACACTCTTGCCGGTATCGCTTTACGGTGTTCAACCTCGAATTCAGACCCCTGTAAGAATACAACCCACCGCGCAAGCCTACCTGTCGGTTCCTTCAGACCGCGAAGCCAACGTACACTACTAGCGTCGGTCTTAAGAATAAACCGTCGTCCTTCAAGATACGGTCTAAACTTAGAAACTGCCCAAACTACAGCTAAACATTCTCGTTCTTGGAGGGTATAACGAGTCTCACAGTCAGTGAGAGTGCGACTTGCATAACAAATGATATTTTCTCGTGTATCCCTAACCTGACCAAGAATAGCGGCAACGCCTACATGGCTGGCACTCGTCTGGAGAGTAAAAGGTAAGGTAAAGTCTGGGGGTGAAAGCGTAGTCGAGGCCACAAGCCTTTGTTTAATCTCCTCGAACGCAGATTGTTGTGGCTCTCCCCATGACCACGGTTGGTTTTTTCGCAAAAGCCGATTAATGGGTGCAGCGATGGTAGCCAGATCGGGTAAAAATCGGCGATACCAACTAACCATCCCCAGAAATCGTTTCACGAGTTTGGGTGTTGTTGGTGGTGGATAATCTAAAACCGGTTTGACCTTTTCTGTGTCTATCTGCAGTCCCGTCTCATCTACTACAAAGCCAAGATATTGGACACGAGAACAACAAAAATGACTTTTCTTCGCGTTAAGCGTTAGATTTGCGGCTCGGAGTTTTTCAAAAAGAACTCGCAACCATCGGAGATGTTCTTCGAAAGAAGTAGTGATGACAATGATGTCATCAAGATAAACAAACGCGTAAGGTGACATTTCGGGACCAATGAGAGTATCCATCAACCGTTGAAAAGTTGCGGGTGCTCCAGTTAAGCCATAAGGCATTCGACAGAATTGATAAAACCCTTTCCCGGGAACAGAAAACGCTGTCATTTCTCGACTAGAGGGATCGAGGGCGACTTGATAATATGCTTGACTGAGATCCATTGTAGTGATATACCGCGCATTATTTAATTTGTCAAAGATGCTATCCAACGGTGGCAACGGATATGCATCCTTTTTTGAGATTTTATTTATTTCGCGGAGGTCTAAACAAAAACGAAATTTACCGTCAGCTTTACGTATCATCACAATAGGCGTCGACCACGGGCTAGAGGATGGTTCAATTATCTCAGACTCGAGCATTTTATCCACCTCGGCACAAATGGCATTATAAACCGTTGGAGAAACGCGTCGAAATTTCTGTCGTATTGGAGGGTGATTACCAACATCTATGTGATGCGTTATCAATGGAGTCAAAGAGGGTTTGGGCGATGCCTGCGGTAAGTCAGCATCTAACAAAGCGCGAAGTTGAACACTCTCTGGCACGGACAACTGCTGTAACCCATAACAGATCTCGTCCTCGAAATCCTCCACCGAATCCGCAAATACCCGTACTTCCTCCGGTTCATCGCAAAAGGACCAAGACTGTGTCGCGAAATCAATCTTAACCTCTAGGGATTTCAAAAAATCCAACCCAAAAATACAGGGGAACGGAGATGCAGGAAACGTCCGAGCGGTCAAGATTGCTTGCCGATTGTGCAGGATTACAGGAATCTCCACTTCATACTCGCTCAGTGCGAGCTCATCATTCGCAGTACGAATGTGCGCGAGTGACGGTCGCTTTTCAAGTTTTAAATCGTCAACAATCTGGATTGCTCTAGGACCTAAAAAAGTTCCGGTAGCTCCAGAATCCACTAACCCTCGGATCGAGTATCCACCTAATTTTATCCACAAAAACAAAGGTTTTTCCAGAGAAAGGTTATAAATCGCTACTTCGGGAATTGTACAGGGGGGGCTCGTTTTCACCGTTAGGGGCGCAATTGATGCAAGCGCCCCTGTTATCCGTTTCCCGAACAACGCGGACAATTACGCTTCATCACGTCTGCTCTCCCACAGCCGTAACAAAATATTTTGCGAGGTTCAATACATTCGTTGTAACGATGACCTTCTCCTCTACAATTCCAACAGGTAACTACTCGTCTCAGACTGGTTTCGTTCGTGTTCTCTTGAGAGCTACTCGGGTTCGGCATTACGTCACCTCTGGATTCCTGGGACGACTTTTTGGGAGCTGGTACGGTCGATCGACTACCCACTACATTGAGAGCCAACAATTCATCGACCATTTCAAAACTGTCCACTGATTCAGGGACAATTGCTGCAGCCATTGATTTACGGGGATTTCGACGTATATGAGGGTCATGATAAGCTAAATCAGCGTAAACTGATCGATCCGGGGAAGGGGGAGGTTGATACGATTTCGCGGCCCGGTAAATACGTTCGCGACTGATAGCTACGATTTCTAGTTCATCCAACGTGCGTAATTGGTCCAAATTAATGTTCAATTGGTATCTTGGTAAAAGATTATAAAAAACACAATCCAGTTTTTCTTCTTCGGACCACTGTAGATGTGCCCTAGTCATCAACCCTCGCACACACGTGAAGTAGTCCGCTACGGGCTCATATTCACCTTGTGTGCGTCGTAATACTTCTAAACGCAACGTATGTTGGAGATCTGGGCGGAGAAACCGGCCTCTAAAAGCGCTCACGAAATCCCCCAGATGTCGCCACTCCGCGCGTCGCGTACGGAACCATTCCAGAGCGATTCCGGAAAGGAAGAACGGTAGACTGGCTAACATACTGTCATCATCTAATGGCATAATTTGCCGACCTTCTAACAGCCTTAATAAAAATGATTCAGCGTCCTCCTTTCCGGAAAATCGAATGTTCCAACGACGCATAATGTCGTATGCGTTAGTGGGAGTTTGGGCAAAGTGCAAGGTACGATAAGGGTCATAATACGGGTCTGGACCATATTCTTCTTCAAAGGGAAGGTAGGGGGGTGCGACGGGGAAAGAACTTTGATTCCCGAACATTCGGGGATCGATCGCCTGTGGAGGGTTTGGTCTAGAATGTGGTTCAGTATTTACAAGCGGAGCCGATAAAGTTCGAAATTCAGGTCTAACCGGTATTGGACGTTCGGGATTCTGGCGTGAAAATTCTAACACGGAAGGAGTTCCATATCCGAGAGACCTAAGATCTTGCAATGGAGCATGTCTCCCTAGACGTTTAGGAATCGCGCCACGGGACACGGCTTGGTCCATTTCAAAAGGCGTACTACGAGCGGGGGTCGGATGTGACTGTCTCACATCAGTCAAGGGCATAGGCGACGAGAAACCGTAATTTTCCAAGGACGGACGGTGCGCGATACGCCGAAACACTACATCTTGCTCCGCGGCTCGTAATGATGCGAGATTCATCTCCGAAAACCGTTCGCCTTCGCGTTCCCGGACAACCGGTCTGGGTTCGTGCTCCCACCGCAAAACCCGGGGTGGTGGCGGTTCTATTCCAGTGGGCGTCTCTCTCAAGGGCGGTGGAGGAAATGACGTAAACGTAGTCGCTGTCGACGGTATAGATTGTCGGGTTTCTCGGGTCTCCAATGGCCTACCGAAAGAGGCATTATGAGGCACTGATTCGCTCACTCGAAAAGCGGAAGGTAAGGTACGGCGCGGCGCGAGTAAAACATCCACTGGAGGAAATACTGAAGGCGCTCTACTCCCGACCGTGCTATCGAAAGGTGAACTCGCAGTCACCATAGGATCGGAAGATAAATGCGCGGCCGCCTCCATTCCTCCAGATACATTCCCTATCGGGGCTCTTTCGACACGTGCCGCCCCGTCATCCCCGATTAACCCTTCCGCGCTTGTCACCGCGGTTGCCATCACGGGAATCGTGGCACTTGCCGCTCCCAAATTTTCCACCGGTGGTGGTGATGAATTCTCGACATTACCACAGGCTTCCCGATTACATTCTTTCAGCAAGCGCATACGGCGTGTATGGACAATTCCATCAGTGGGCAAATGGCGCATGCGCAATTCGCGATCTAATTCTTCAGCCGTTAATGACACAACCCACTGTTTAGTTTGCGCAAAGGAACCCATGTTCAAAAATTTTCAACCACGCTCTCACATAAAATTATCAGGAAATTTGTCTCAAATAAAATAGTCAAGAAAATCGTCTCAAATCAAATTGTCAGAGAAATAATACTGAAGTAAAATGAAATGTATCAATCATAATCAGAAATCATACGAACATTCCAAGAAATTCGTCAGAAAATATCAAAGTATTTATACAGCAAAACAAAACACACGCGACCGGAATTTCTCTCTAGAATAACAACTCCGTAATTTCGCCTAATTCAGCCGCGCAAGAAATATCAAATACTCGATTTAATTTCGAGCTCCAAACAAACACTGTTTACATTCGCGGCGATCTGTTTTCTAATTACAAATAAGTCAAAGATGGCCTATAATACGTAGGAAAACATGACTTTTCTAGAAATTCTATCAGTCAACGAAATTTTCATTCTAATCAATTTCAACTATTATTCTCTTCATAATTTATCATATTTGACGTCTAAAAGAGCTACTATTCTGTCGAAAATGATAAGCTTTCAAGCAGTTTCCTTCTGGCACCTTTTCGATAACCGAGAACGATTATTGGGTTTTCATATTAACTATCCTGGCAGGATCGCCAATGTAACATTTCGGGTTTCACCGCCGAACCACAAAATGTCCCTTCGCCACCCCACGAGCCCCTCAACTCTAAATTTCCTCGCAAAGATGGTCAGGATCGCCAATCACCCGGTGGTGATAATAAATAACGTAATACCAGTCCTCGGGGGTGAAGCGGAAATCATACGGGTCTATAACCACGTGGTCCTAATTTACGCCCGGATTCAGACACCCAGCTTCGGCTAATAGTTCCGTCGTTCTCGGGTATAGAAATAATTTGACTTTTGCTATGGATTAAGTACAAAATAATATATTTACTCCTTATTTACAATCGCCAACTCAGTGGCCATGAAAACACGCAAAAAGTTATGGGCCACGAGGCCGAAACGCATTCATCAATTGGTCAGCATATTTACAAAGAAAAATCAAATCCACGTAGGCTATTGTAAAAAGAGAAATTTCCACGCAAAAATAAGGTACGCGCTCACGAAAAAGGTAAGGTCCGCTCACAAGATAAATTTCTACGTAGGAACTAGGCGCACGATCGCAAAAAAAGGTAAGGTATGCGCGAAAAACAATTTCTACGCCGGAACTAAGCACACGCTCACGGAAAAGGTAAGGTACGCACGAAAGATAAATTTTCACGTAAGAACCAGGTACGCGATCTCGAAAAAGGGAAGGTACGCACACAAGGCATAAGGCAAAAAAAGTATAAGGTATCGGATCCAATTGAAAAAGATATATATCTCGAAATCGTGCCACAATGAAACTGCCAGAAAACTTGAATCGCGGTGCAGAAAGAGAATCGGGTCTAATTTCAATGCAAAGCACTTACAATATTTTGTCAAACTCAGGGGATGAGGCAGAGAGAGAGTGTCCTCGGTCGGGTGATGTCCTTGTTGCTGACCCCTCGGAGACGTCCACAGGAAGAAGGAAGAGGCCTTCGTGTCTCCTGTTTTTATCGACGGACCGCTCGCTCCCCACGCGCTCGTCCGTTGCCCTCCACTCTCGCACCTGCGCTCTGGTTGGTACGGCGCAGTGTCGTCCTCTATCCAAATATCTGGGTTGTAACGGTAGCTGGTCACCCTTCTACAGGGGTACAGTATGCCAGCCAGACATCTATCACCAGGGGCTTCTGTAGTCAGGAAGCATGTAGGTCGGCAAACCAGCCGGGATTCTCCAAGGTCCAGCGGAATCCGGCATTAGGCGGCTGCCGAGTCGAATACCTGGCGTGTGGATACAGCATCCAGGATGGCGAATAGTCTTCAATGTCCCGCATCGCGCAACAAGTATCTGGCATACTTGGCCTGCTGGAAAGGCCGGATGGGACTAGTAACACTACCCAGAGTTGCAAGAAGTACATTTCACCAGCGGATGGTCGGCTGACGATAATGGGCCGAGAGTAGGAGGGACGGGCACAAGCACATGGTTCGCTTGCAGTTCGTCGAAAGCAGCTTTCCGTAGCGGTGATGATGTTGGCTGCATCTACTGAGTTACAGATTCTGGTTGTTGGTGGACTGCCAGTCTCTCTCTGCCCCAATTACATAAGGGACAATTTGTGCTTGCAAGCATAATTAATTAAAAAGGCAACGATCAGGTAATATCAAGGCAGCGATACGATAGCAATCAAATAAAGGTAAAGATATAGGTAGACAATACGATAAGGAACAGATAAAGATAAGTTATCAAAATAATAATGAAAAGATCAAATACAGTCAAACCGAAAATTAGTTTGCGTCCTAGTTCCGCTTCTCCTGTGGGTCCGGGGCCGGCTGTTTTGTTGCGCAAATCGCAATTCAACATGGCGAATCATCGACATGTTACATC